>JAREIK010003146.1:38067-65374 GCA_029783825.1 Sapria himalayana | reverse complement strand
ATTTTTTTGCTACTAGCACATTAGATTTAGAAGGTTATGTCGTTAATACATCATTATATCCACTTTAGCTATTGAAAACCCCATTTAACTATGGAATTTTCACTAGCTACCCGGGACTTTTTTTGTAGTGAGATACATAGATAGATGATAGATAGAGATAGATTAGGTAATAGATAAAGAGATAAACTGATAAACAATAGATAGATAGATAGATAGATATACATACAATTATATAGTAAATATAGATATAGACAGATAGATAGACCGATAGATAGACAGATATAGAAAGATCAACATATAGACTGATAGATAGATATACAGATAGACAGATATTCATATGACAAATAGATATAGACAAATAGAAAGAAAGAAAAAAGAAAGAAAGATTATAAATAATAGATAAATAACAGAAGATAGATGAACAGATAGATATATAGATAGATAGATAGGCAAACACAGATCAGATAGACATATTATAATATTGATAGATTGACTGAAAGACATAAATAATAGACTAATAGATAGATAGACAGATTGATAAATGATAGATAGATAGATTGACAGATGGATTGATAGACTAACAGATAGATGATATGTATATAGCCTAATAGATAGATACAGAATATTTAGATAGTCAGATATAGATAGACGATGAAAGATAGATTAGATAGATTGATAGATTGATATATTCATAATTTAATATATATTTATATAGATATATAGATATATACAGATAGACAAATAACTAGATAGACAAATAGACTGATAAACAAATAAAAATTAGTAGATAGCCAGATAGACAGATAGAAATAGATAGATAATAGATAGGGAGATTGATAGAATGACATATAGATCGATAGATAGATAAATATATAGACGAATAGATAGACTAATAGATTGACTGACAGACAGATAGACAAATATATAAACATACTGACTGATAAACGATAGTCAGATAGATATATAGGTAAATAGCGAACTAGATAAAAAAAAAATAGATTTATAAAGATGAACATATAGATAGATCAACAAAAAGATAGATAAACATATATAGTTAGTCAGATAGAAAGATAGACATATAAATGATAGATTGAAAGATAGACATATATACAAATTGATAGATTGACATATTGACAGATAAACATATAGACTGAAAGACATATTCACAGATAGATTGAAAGACTGATAGACTGATACAAGATATTAGATAGACTAATAGATAATAGATAGACAGATAGATAGATAGATAGACAAACATATAGTTAGAACAGATATAGATAGATAGTCAGATAAACATAGACAAGATAGATTGATTGATAGACTAATTATATATATATATAATATATAGATAAACAGATAGACAGATAGATAGATAGACAGATGACAATAGACATATAGACACATGTACTAATGATAAACAAATAGATAGAAAACAAATGGATAGATATGCATAGAGTCATATATATAGATAGATAGATAGATACATAGACAAATAGACACATAGATAGATATATATATATATATTATATATATAGATAAGTTAGAAGTCATAGACATAATGACAGATAGACTGATAGACTAATAATATATATATATATATATATAGATAGATAAATATACATATAGACACATGTGCAAATAGATACAAATAGATAGAAAACAAATGGATATATGCAGAGAGTCAGATATAGATAGATAGATACATAGACAGATGACACATAGATAGATATATAAATAGATAAATAGATAGATAATCATATAGACAGATAGAGTGGATAGAGATATATAGATATATATATATATATATATATAGAAAGTAGCCAGATAGATAGATAGATAGACAATAGAAAATAGACAATTAGATATATGCACATAGAAAGATAGACCACTAGAAAGCAGACAGATAAACTGATAGATAGATAGATAGCTATATATATGCATATATAGATAGATAGATAGAAGAAAAAAAATAGATAGATATATAGATATAGAAAGATAATAGATAAACAAACTGAGAGACAGATAAACAGAGAGAGAGAGATATATATATATATATATATGCATAGATATTTAAATTGGCAGATAGATGAAGACACAGACAGATAGACATTTAGGGAAAACGAAATATAGACATATCACAAATACAATGATAGAAAGATAGGCAGATAAATAGTTAGACATATAGATAGTTAGAGAGATAGACAAAAAGACAACAAATATACATATATAAAGATACTAAGATAGATAGATAGATAGACAAGTAGATAGATAAAGAGATAAACCAATAAATAGATAGATAGATAGACAGATATGCCTTATTGACAAATTGACATATAGTCAAATATACAGATAGACAAATATACAATTAGATAGATATAGATAGATAGATAAATATACAATTAGATAGACATATAATCAATATATAGATAGATAGATAGATAAATAGATAAATAGATATGACAGATAGACATATAGATAGATCAAAAGATATACAAATAGATAGATAGATAAACAGATATATAATTAGACAAATATATAGATAGATAGACAGATTTACAGATTGTCATATTGATAGATTTACAAAAGGATAGAAATATACAATGATAGATAGATAGATACAATAATATATAGCCAAATAAATAGATCGACTAGTCAGATATACAGATAGATAGATCAATAGATTGATAGATAGATAGTTAAACATATAGACATATAGACATAAAGGCTAATATACACAGAGATAAATTAATTAGATAGACTAAGACTGATAGACATATGGAAAGATAGGTAGATAGCCATGTAGACTGATAGAAAGATAGAAAAAAAAAATAGATAGATAGATCACCGATAGATAGAAAGATATACAAAATAAAAATAGTCAGATTATAGATAGATAGATAAACATATATATAGATAGACAGATATATAGATAGATGGATTGATACATTGACAGATAGAGATATAGATATATAGATTGATAAACATATAGACAGATCAATAGATAGACTGATAGAATGATAAACAGATACAAATAAAAGTATTGAAAGATAGACATATTGACATATAGATAGATAGAAGACA
The DNA here is from genome assembly GCA_029783825.1 of Sapria himalayana. NCBI lineage: Eukaryota > Viridiplantae > Streptophyta > Magnoliopsida > Malpighiales > Rafflesiaceae > Sapria > Sapria himalayana. The sequence goes on along the minus strand of JAREIK010003146.1, from coordinate 62,293 downwards.
AATATATAGGTAGACAGATTGATAAATAGAAAGATAGGTAGAAGATAGATAGATAGATAAATAGATAGTGAGATAGAATGATAGATATATAAACAAATAGATAGATAGACAGATAGATTGATAGGCTAATAGATAGATATATAGATAAATAGATAGATAGATAGACAAATATATAGATCGATAGATAGAAAGATATATAGACACATATATAGTCAGATAGATAGAAGATAGATAGACAGATATATAGATTGTCAGATAGATTAATAGACAGATGGATAGGCATACAGACAGATAGATAGATAAATAGATATATAGATAGAAAAATAGACAGATAGAAAGATAGAGTGATAGATAGATAGATAGATAAATTGATAGTATTAAATATTTATCGTTAGATAGATAGATAGATAGACAGATAGACATATAGACAGAGAGATAGGCAGACATATAGACATATTGATAGATATACATATTGATGATTAGACATATACACATATAAACATATAGACTGATAGACAAATAGACAAATAGAATGATAGACAGCTAATTAAATGATTAAACTCTGTAAAAGAGGCTGTAAGAAACATCCAGCATGTCTTTCAAATTTTTTGGCCCTAGAACCAATATTGACAAAAACATATATTTCTCCTTCATACACAACCACGGAGGCACGTTATAAGGTGTCACTATCACTGGCCATGTTGAATACTGTTGTCCATATTACCCAAATGGCTGAAATCCATTAGTGCTGAGACCCAATCTCACATTTTGATTTTTTGCTGCAATATCTTGATGTATATAATTAAAATGCTTCCAAGCAGATGAATCTGATGGATGACCCATTACCCCTTCTTCAACTTCATGCTCGGAATGCCACCTCATATCATTTGATGTAGTATTTGATGCATATAGTCTTTTTAATCGAGGAATTAATAGAATATAATATATCTTCTTAAAGACAACCCTCAAATTTTGTCACGTATCTACAACACGAGGTGCCTTCCTAAAGCGATGATGGTCAGAAAACTTACAGCTAATTAAATCACTATCACCCCCACCCCACCCCCCCCCTCCCAATATAACATTCATCCATTTAAATAATAATCAATTTTTTCCACTGGTAGAGCCATTCCTCATAGTTACTTTTTAGTGTTGTAAAAGTTATTAGAGATCAAATTATTATCCAGAACAATCTCTTTCATCAATTCTGTTACCTGATCAAATAATTTGTTAGACATATAATTTTTGACTTCATGCTCATTAGTCGAGCCACAAGTGATAATTGAGAATGTGTTTTACCACCAGGTTACAACTATTTATCTGTAGCTTTAAGCATTTCATAAAAATTCAAAGCTTCAGGATTAGGTGGGTCATCCATGTAATCCATATTGAAGTCAGCACCAGTAGCTTTCGTGATCATTCTATGGTATGTGTTTGATGATTTATCACCAAAAGCAAATGAGTCAATACCCTCATTTTGGTCAATATCCAGAGCCATTGTACTTTCCTCATTATAAAACCAAACAAAATAATTTGGCACAAAGCCATATTTAGCCAAATGATATTTTATAGTGTTTGCATCTCGAAAATGGATATTCTAACACTTGCGATGATTACATGGATACTTAATTTTTTCTACATCCATCAATCTCGATTGACTACATGCAAAATTAATGAAAGTTTCAAGCCCAGTCAAAAAAGCTTTATTAAAAAATTCATTAATAACCCTTATGCACATCAACTGATGATCTGAGCTCACTTTGCCCTATTTTATTTACAAAAATAATACCCAATCATTATTATAATAAAACATTCTATTAATTCAAAATATACAAATAATTAAATAAAATTACTTACAGATGAATATTTAAAAATTAAATATCATGAATATCGAGGTAATGCATTTGCAGAATCTACATTAATAGATAAAGGAATTTTTAGTACGATAAAGATTAATAGATATCACAGTTATACAAGCTAAAGGCTGCAAAGTATGATAATGCATAAGAAAGGAAAGAAAAAAAAAAGACATTTAATGTTTGAAAGAGGAGAGGGAGAGAGAGAGAGAGAGAAAGAGATAAGGTAGGGAGAGAGAGAGGGGTAGAGAAATGGGGAGATGGGGGAGAGAGAGAGAGAGGGAGAAAGAGAAGGTGGGAGAGAGAGGGCGATAGAACTGGTGAAAGGGAGGGAGAGGGAAAGAGAGAGAGAAGAAGAGAGAGGAGGGAGAGGGAGAGAGAAAGAGGGAGAGAGATGGAGAGAGAGGAGGGAGAGAGAGAGAGAGAGAATAAGCAAAAGAGGAGACCGAGAAAGAAAATAACAAGAGAAAGAGTGTGACACATAAAGAAAAAGAGAAATAGAGTGGCAAGAAGAATTAGAGGGAGAGAGAGAGAGAGACACATAAAGAGTGTAGTGTTAGAATGAAAAATTATATAAAAGGAAATAAAATGCCTTCTGTATAAATCTATCAAATATTACATCTTTTGTCATACATACGTTCATATTTGAACCTAAGGCCCAAGGGCTGGGATTCGATAAGAGTACGACCCTTATTTGTATAATACCATATATGAGCCTGATTAATAGACACTCTCATTCTATGTCCTTACATATTGTTGATATTATATCTTATGTCATTTAATTTCAATTTAGTTCAACAAATTAATATTATCTCATATATAATTATATGTTAGGATACATATTGTAAATGTAGGTATAAATAGTTGCATATAGTTAAACATATAATTATATATAGATATATGCATACAAGTAGTTATATGTAAATATAAATAAATGTATACAAAGGTATAAACAATTATATAGATTTACATATATGTATACATAATTAAAAATAAAGTTATATTTATTTATATAGAGTTATTTATAGTTATAAGAATATTTATATATAGTTATACACATATAGTTAAACATTGTGTTGTATCTTTTTATACATATAATTATAAATATTGTTACATGTAGTTATATATATAGTTATACGTATAGTTAAACTTATTTTTAAACATGTATGTATATATATTTGTTCATATAATTTCATATATTTATGCATATTGTTATGTATAGGTATGGATATACTAATACATTTTTTTTACTAATATATAAAAATGTATATTAAATATATGTTATTAATTATATATTTAAATATAGGTTATAGATTAATAATATAAAATTATGTATAGTTATATGTTATTATACATATAATATATATAGTTATAAAAAATTATATATCATTAAAAATTTAGTTATATATATATATTCATATGAGTAGGTATATTTAGTTATACATAAATATATACAAAGTTATAAACAAGTATATAGATTTACATATATGTTTACATATATGTATAAATAGTTAAAAATATAGATATATTTAATTATATAAAGTATTATTTAGTTTTACAAATATTTATATATAGTTATACACATATAATTAAATATGATGTTGTATGTTATTATACATGTAATTATAAATATAGTTACATGTGATTATATATATAGTTACACGTATAGTTTTTTTTTAGAAAGTTTGTTTTATTATTATGCCCTCTCTTTTGGAGGAGGAATACCATTTGTAAAAGCTAATATTACCCTTTTCCCTTTTACACCCTTTCTTAAATACAAAATAAAACGTAGCTCTATCAATTTATGCTTTAGATTCTCTTCGATTAACTATGCATTGTGATGAATGTTTGCTAGTTTTGATGCAATTTTCTGGACTTTTCTTCTTCCAAGCTGTATTTGTGGTCTTTTCCTGCCTTTGATTTGCCTTTAATCATGCCTTTATTTGGTTCTTTTGTCTTGCTTTTTCTGCATCATTTGCTTAAACTATACACCCCTCTCTGCCCCATGTTCCTTGGCCTATTATTGACACTTCACCACTCTTACCACTTTAACCTGATCCTCTCTTGCTTTTCCTGCAACATTAACACCCCAAAACAATCAATGCCATGCATACTATTACAGCTATTATGCTCTTACCACCTTGCATCTGTGAACCTATTGAGGCTTCACTCCGGGGCCCTTTTATAACCTTTGCTATAAATAGACTACCCTTATAGACTCTTACAGGCACATATACTACCCTATACAGACTCTTACCACCTTTAACATTATTACAAACAAGTTACATACTCTATTTTCTAGCTCATTAGACTTCAAGTTCAACAATTTACAAGCCTTATATTTGAAAAGAAAATACATAAGCTGCCATCAATACTCAAGTCCCCTGTTAGTATGTTCCTTGATTGCTTTTCCTGCATAATTAACACCCCAATACAGCCAGTACCATGTATTTTATATTATAGCATCTATACCCTTACAACCTTGTGTTTGCATGCCTGTTGGGGCTTCATTCAGGAGGCCTTCTGTAGCCTTTGCGAACACATAACAGTCTCCCCTTACTGACTCATTGAGGTGCATGTGCTATCTTATACAGACTCCTCCTTTGACCTATTATATATATAATACAGCCAGGACCATCTATACTCTTACCACCTTGCCGCCTTTGACATACAGGCGCATGATTCACTATACTTCTAGATTAACATTTTACAATCAATAGACACCAAAAAAGGATAAACAAAGAAAAATTATTCTATCATCCTAGCTTTAGCCTTTAGTTTCCTTTTTTATTAAGTGCTAACCTTTATTTCCAAGCTCTTGCTCATCCTGCAAAAAAGAAGACCACCCTACTGCACGTCTAAAATGCCTATTACTCAATGCCCCTTTTTCTCGTGTTAATCAAGTCTTATAAGATTTTTTTTTTAATTTTTATCTCATTCTTCCGGCTGGCCCTTTTTCCCCCATCAGGACTAGAGAGATTTTCAATTATGCCTTGCCAACATCTACATTTGTCTTTATGAACTACAATAAAGAGAATCAAAAAGCATATACCAAAGCAAAAAATTATCCCACTAATTTTTCCTTTAACTTTTATATTAATCTTTTAATTTTTGAAATCTAATATAAGGAAATCCTATTTTTGTCAAGTCTTATTAATCTTTTATACTTATCTAGAATGCTATTCTCATCGAATTCCTGTTAACCCTCCCTTATACCTTCCTCTGCTGATTTGTTTACCAGTGCATTAGCTTCCCTAAATATGTGAATAATAGTTTTCTTATCTTATGAATATCTTCCTCTAACCTCCATTGCTCTATTTTATCTTGCACTAGGCCTACTAATAGACTCGAGTCTACATGAATTTGAATTTTGTGGAACTCATTTTCTTTGCAAATTTGTAGACCCTTATATAGGGCCATTATTTCTGAGTGCAAGACTAAAGAGGCTATTCCTCTCATTGTAAATGCCCTAATTACGCTACCTTCCTCGTTTCTTATTAATCCTCCACCTCCTGCCATTCCCATGTCTCTATTAAAGCTTCCATCTGTATTCAAGATTAGGTAGTCTTTTAGAGGCTTTCTCCACTTAATGATTTTAATAGCTGGTGGTTTTCTAATGTTTGTGGATAAGCCCCATGAATTTTTTCTATTTTCATCTATGTCAATTTTTAATTTTATCGGGTTACATGCCGATATGAATGCGCTTTCTCTTTTAATCTCTTCTAAGATGTTCGCATAGCTCATAGGGATATTTTCAAAGCGACTTTTATTTCTAGCTTTCCATATGCACCATATTGTAATATGAGGGATATATTGTCTGAGCCATTTGAGTATTTTATTCTTGGTTTGCTTTTGATCCCAGCTTTCTAATCTATCAATAAGATTTCTTGCTCCTGTTTTTATTTCTGCTTCTGTTTCTAAATGCCCCAAAATTTATTAGCTATTGTTCCTGTTGAAAAGAAGTGCTCAATACTTTCTATCTCCTTCCTACAATATTCACATCTACAGGCAAGCTTTATTCCCTTTCTTTGTATATTCTCATCTACCGGTATGGCTTTTGCATAGAGTTTCCACATAAATACGTTTATTTTCCGTGGAATCTCTTTTATCCATAATCTTTCGTAAATATCCCGAGTCTGCCTTTTTCTTCTTACTATGTTTTTTGCACTCTTTAATGTGAAAATTCCTTGAGCGTTAGGCTTCCATTTCCATCCTTTACTTGTCAGAATCGCATGATTTTCTACAATATTTTTTTGTTTACTCATTAGCTTCCAGCTTTTTGACGCCTTTTTAAAATTAACTAGCTTATCACCTAGTCCATAACTAGATTTTATATATGCAGGCCAAAGACTCCCATTTTCTTTTAATTTCCACCAATTCTTGCAAGCCCACGCTTTAGCTATATCTTCTAGCGTGGAAAATCCCAATCCGGTATCTTCCTTAGGGTAGCATAAATCTTGCCATTTTTTTTAGTGAATCTTATTTTTTCCTTCTTTTTTCCCCCATAAGAAATCGGCCATTTCTTTTTCTATTTTTTAACTATGCTTTTTGGTGGCTGAGTCAACATTTAAATGTGTGTAAAAGAACTTTGAAGTACATGTGTTATAACTGTAATTCTTCCTACCATACTTAAAAGATTCTCCTTCCAACTCGCAATTTTATTTCTTATCTTATCCTCTAAGAATAATAAATATGACTCATTCACCCTTCCTTCATAAATTGGGCATCCTAGATATATAAGAGCACCCTTTTCTTGCACGAAACCTATGATTCTTCTAATCCTTTGAGAGGTAATTTCTGATGTATTTTTAGATGTAAGAAATTGACATTTATTCTTATTCAATATTTGTCCTGTTTCTTCCTCCAAAATCTGCTAAAGCATCATCATATTTTTCAATGATATGCTACTGGCATTTGTGAAGATGATGACATCATTCACATATGCCAGAAAATTCACAGGAGGAGTGTGCCTAGGCTGCTTGAAAGCAATGATTTTACCCCTTCTCATTTCCTCTTTTAAGCTTACTATAAGCAATTCTAAGTATATGTTGAATAAAGAAGGAGAAAGAGGATCTCCCTGCATGAGTCCTCTTGTTGGTTTAAATTCACCACCTACCTGTCCATTTATTAGAAGTTTTACCCATGCACTTGAGACACACATATGCATCAAATCTATCCAGTATTCTGAGAAACCCAATTTTCTCATGAGATAACATAAAACATCCCATTCTACTCTATCGAAAGCTTTAGCCAAATCTAGTTTCAGAATAACATTGCTTCCTCTCACTTTTGTTCCTATTTCTCTCATCATTTCTAAAGCTAAGTTTATATTTTCCATCATTAATCTCTTTTTTACAAAACCTACCTGCTCGGGCGATAAAGTCTTAGGGAGAATATTGCTTATTCTATTCTGTAATATTTTAGTTAAGATTTTAAATATAGAATTACATAAACTAATTCGTCTATAATCCTTTTCCCTCTGCGGATTATCATTCTTAGGTATCAAAACAATGAAGGATCTAGTCCAAGATTTTGGAATTTCAGCACCTACAAAAATCCATGCAATGGCTGCAAGTAGATCGGTTTAATGATATCCCAACTACGATGAAAAAAACCATTATTCCAGCCATCCGAACCTGCAGCACTATCTTTGTCTGTACTAAATACAGCTTCTATAAACTCTTCTTCCTTCAGGGGTTCACCTAGTAGATCATTATCCTTTTTTGAGACTCTTTTGCAATGTTTTCCATTAACTTAATTTTTCTAACCATGCCTTGTCCGCATAAGATATTTTTGAAATGATTATGTAATACATTTTTTATCTCCTCCTCCTTTTCTATCCATTCCCCATTTGTTGACATCAACCCTTTTATTTTACTTTTTTGAATTTTAATTTTTGCCATTGCATTAAAAAAATTTGTATTTTTATCTCCATCTTTTAGGCACTTAATTTTCGTCCTCTGCTTCAAGAAGACTTCCTCCATGTGCATTCTGATTCTCAATTTTGCTTTGGCTTTACTGACTGTTATTCTAGCCTCCTGACTAGGAGTTTGTTCATATTGTATTTCTAAAGTAGCCACTTCTTGTTCAGCTTCCTAAATTTTTTATTTAAATTTCCAAAAACCTCCTTATTCCATTTGTTCAAAGCCCATCTTAAGCTACGTAGTTTTTGAGCTAAGATTTGTAACGGGTTCCCCAAGATTGATTTCTCCCATGTTTCCCTTACTACTTTATCATATTCCTTATGCAATCCCCACATGTTTAAGCCTCTATGACTACTCTTACTTTCTTGGAAGGATAACACAAGTGGGCTATGATCTGAACAGGTTCTATTTAAGTGTTTGACCTTTATTCCTCCCAACTAATCCAGCCATTGCGAGTTAAAAAGAACTCTGTCCAACATGTACCAAATTACCCATCTCTTTCTCCAGTTATTACACCATGTGTAATTCGATCCTAAGAAGTCCGTTTTCAAGAGATTTGCTCTAGCAATAGCCTCATTAAACTGGGCTATTACTGTTGTATCCGAATGTCTTCCACCTCTTTTCTCATTGATGTTTCTAATTGCATTAAAATCTCTTCCGATAATCCATGGTGAGGTTCTGGCGGCTAGACTCTCCATCTCCTTCCATAATGCTTTCCTTCCCTCCTTCGTATTCTTCGCATAGACTATGGAGAAAATTGATGTTGGCTGTTTTTGGAATTTAAAAGTGATTATTTGCTCATCTTCCACAACTACCTCTAAATCTACATTCTTTCTCCACATAACTCATAACTTACTGTTACGGTTTGAGAAAGCCTTATCTAAACCGATCTTCCCTTTGTATCTCTCTAATTTATTTCTGTCCACCATTGGTTCAGCTAGGATAACAATTTTTAAAATAATGGATTTTAATTAATCTTTTAATTCTATTTATTGTTGGAGCATTCGCCACTCCTCTTAAATTCCAAAACAAGCTATTAAACATATCTACGTATCCCTAGCTTGAGCTCTTGTAATACATTTGCTTTCATACTTCAAATTTTTATATTTTTTCGTATTTCTAGTGGGCTTACTTGAGCTAGAAGGCACTGTTTCAAATTTCTTTAGTACGCTTATCTTTTCTAAGCTTATTCCCATTCGCTTGATTTTTTCTATAGCTGATTGTTTATCTTGTGGGATCTCCTTGTGCATTTCCTGTTTTGAAGATATTAAATCCTCATAACAAAAATTATAATTCAGATTACTTTCCTCTTTTTTATTAATAATGCAAGGACAACTTTTCGCCTCCGACTCTTCTTCCGATAATAAATCATCATCATCCCAATTAACAAGCTTCTCATTCTCTTTTAACTCTACTTCTCCTCTAATTTCCATCCTCTTCTTTCTAAGCTTGTTCCTATTTTCTTCTCCCCCTCTTTCTACCTCGTTGACCCACTTCTCCTCTTCAAGCCACTTTCTAATCTCTTCTCTCTTCTTCCTTCCTAGGGCTCTTCTCCTTCTCATCTCACCCCCCTTTTCCCTCATTTCTACTCCCCCTTCACTCTCTTCTGCCCCCCCCCCCCCCCTACTCCCTGCCTCTTTTCCACCTCCCCTTCTTTCTCCTTCTCCCTTATGTTTCTGCCCGTGTGTTCCTGCCCCTCTTCCTTTAGGTTCCACTCTACTTCATTATCCTCCTTCCATCCTATCTCTCGAGAACCCTTCTCCTCTATTCATTGTTCTAAGCTCTGTTTCTGTACCTCATCACATGTGTTCTCCCCTCTACTCCTTCTCACCCATACTTCTTTTTCCTTCCTATTTCCCTTGCTCCATTTCCCCAACATGCAGTCATCCTACCCATGCCCTACTTTAAGGCAACTAAGACAGTAGGATTGCATGGCTTCTGGGGTAGTTTCCTGCCAGAAGCCATTATCAAGATCAGTGCTTATCCACACCTTATTCGGAGGGGGAGCCTTGATGTCAGTTTCCACGCATATTCTTTCCATGCTTGGCCTCGTCATTAAGGCCGTGGCTTCATCCAGTAGCAGCAGGGTTCCCAAACAACAAGCAATCGAGTAGAGAGATTGCTTATTAAACAGATGAATGGGGAGTTTGGGTAATGAGAACCATACCAGTATGAGAGAGGACACCTCCAATGGTGAAAATTCTGGCGTCCACTTGAAGACCCGCATTGGATAGCCCACTATGCTCCACGTTCCTCTAAGCCAAACTCTGAGGAAGTCATCCTCTTCTCTGAATTACAGGAATGCGTGCTTACCATCGTAGTTGGCTACCTTGACCCTTTCGTGCAGCTTTAAGGAAGCAACAAAATCATATATGTCTTTGAAATCGGGCCTTCTGTGTGAGAATTTAGCAATGAGGGTGTGTTTGAACGGGGCAGCAAGCTTGTTCATCTCCTCTTTTGAAAAAATTATCGTCGAGGTTCCTTCTTTCGTGTCAAATTTTGGATACATGACCTCGGGATCATTAATATTGTAGGAGAATGACTTTTTAATGAAGAGGGAGCTAATTGGCTCCATTTTTAGCTTCAAATTGAGCTTATTTTGCACAAAAATGGAGTTTTCTCTCTCTACAATCGTAGTTTTCTCTCTCTAGAAGTTGAGAGTGGTTTTTCAAAAAAAGAAGACCATTTAAGAGAGGTGTTCCCTCTTCTCAGTTACACGTATAGTTAAACTTATATTTATACATGTATGTATATATATTTGTTCATATAATTTCATATATTTATACATATTATGCATAGGTATGGATATACTATACATTTTTATACTAATATATAAAATGTATATTAAATATATGTTGTTAATTATATTTTTAAATATAGGTTATACATTAATAATATAAAATTATGTGTAGTTATATGTTATTATACATATAATACATAGTAATAAAAAATTATATATCATTAAACATTTAGTTATATAAATATATTCATATGAGTAGTTATATTTAGTTATACATAAATGTATACAAAGTTATAAACAAGTATATAGATTTACATATATGTATACATATATGTATAAATAGTTAAAAATATAGTTATATTTAATTATATAAAGTTTTATTTAGTTTTAAAAATATTTATATATAGTTATACACATATAATTAAACATAATGTTGTATGTTGTTATACATGTATTTATAAATATAGTTACATGTGGTTATAGATATAGTTACATGTATAGTTAAACTTATATTTATACATTTAGGTATATATATTTATTTATATAATTTTATATATCTATACCTATAGTTATGTATAGGTATAGATATAGTAAACTACATTTTTAATACAAATATATACAAATGTATATTAAATATAAGTTGTAAATTATATATTTAAATATAGTTATGTATAAAGCTTTTATAGTAATACATATAATAAGATACAATTATTTATAGTTATATGTTAATATACATATAGTATATATAACTATAAATATTTTTATATAGTTAAAAATATAGTTATATATAGATATATTCATACAAATAGGTATACATAAATATATAAAGTTATAAATAAATATATAGATTTACATATATGTATACATACTTACTAATATAGTTATATTTAATTATATAGAATGTTTTAAAGTTATATAATTATTTATATATAGTTATACAACTATTTATATATAGTCATACAACTTCAACAAATATCTAAAATATGGCCAACAATGATGTTAAGAGAGATAGAGAGAAAGAGATGAAATACTATATTTCTACAATTTTCCACATGAGCAAGAAGTTACTTTGAATGACCATTTACTATTGCTTCTATAGCGAAGAGATGTTATGCTAAAGCATCATAAATTTCTTCCATATATCTTCATGTCCATATATATATATATATATATATATATATATATTGAGAAAAAAATATGAAGATTAATACATATTGAGTATTCCCATAAAAAATAGAACAACTGAATAAAATAAATAAAAACCCACAATAATATAATATTATGAATAAAAATTATAAAATGACATTATCATTTATTAAATAAAATAAAATTCACTTATAAATACAAAAAGAAGCTATAAATACTTTTAATCTATATGAATCATCTCATCCTAGTATCTCAAGATAAAAAAATATAAAAATACATTATAAATTCTCAATAGTTTTAAAATTTTTATTTACAACTTATTAATATTCTTTATAATTCATTTTGATGTATTTTTATGATATGTTACAATTTTTTTTATTATATTGTATTGATGTTCTTGAAATTATAATAATTTATATTTATTTTATTAAGATATGAAATAATATTTAATAATATTTGTTTTGGACTAAAAATTAATTAGTAAATATGTTTATATCATATTAAACTATAAAAGAGTACTCACATAAAAGAGTATTCAAATATATTCGCTAGTATTATAAATTAATGTTTCATTAATGATACATGAATTTCCATAATACTTTTCATATTTTCTTATATTCTTTATTACTATTTATTACAAGATACAACTGCCACAGATTTTGTTAAACATGAAACTTAGATTCAAGCTTGTAGGTTACAACTAATAGTTATGGTACTCAACTAATTACTACAACATTCAACTAACAATTACTACACATATTTATTAGTTTTTTAAATTGTTTAAAATAAACATATTGCAGCACAGAAAAATTAGCGTGTGTTATAAGATGATGTTATTAACACGACAGGATAAAAGGTGTCCTAATGAATGTTGACGTAAGGAGAATACTCTTGTATGGCATGAAATTCATCAATGTTACAGAGATACCCAGACTCTTCATAATCTACAGTTGTTAATGGCATAAATTATAGTTAATATAAATTTGGTAGAAGTTGAATCGTTAGAGTAATCATAAACTACATTGTTGCGGCTAAAATCATAAATTGAAGTTGATAAAATATTTTTTGGTAGAAAAAAATCTATTGTGTCGCATGACATTATGGAGATTATAAATATTAAAAATTTCTAAATATTTTTAAAAGTTTTATATCCTCTATCTAAATCAAAAATGTTATAAATTTAAAATATTATATTTTTTTATCTACCAACCCTTCTCCCAAACTCAACCTAAAATCAACAATCCCTTTCTATTCATTAGCTAAACCCTTGCAAATTAGCTCGGGATTGATCCATAGCTAAAATTTCCTAGCTAAATCAATATTTTCTTGTAGTGATAGGATATATATCAAAATATTATAATATAATAAGAGGCAAAAATTGTATCAAATATTATTGAAATCATTGAGAAGGTATCAATGATATTGATGATATCAGACATATTCAAGCTACTTCAAACTTTATCAAATTATATCCAATATAATCTATTTCCATAAAAGAGTCTATGTTATTTTATAAAAATATTAGCTATCTTTGAATCAATATCATCAAATAATATTGAAAAGTATTGTATATTGTTAAATATTATTATATATGTTCTAAAAATTTTATTCCATTAAATGAGAATGTTTGATAACTGATTTGTGCGACCCCTTTGGTACACTTTTAGTATTGTCGAACATTATCAAGAAGAAAATATACAAACAACATGGAAAATCTAACTTATGGATAAGTATTGAAATTTGTCAAGCATAATCTAATATGTTTAAAAATCTCAGAATTTATTAATACTGGATATACATCAATCAATATAGAATCATCGTTTAAACAAAATTTTCACATAATTTTAAATATTAAAAAAAATTAGTAGAACATCTATTGAAAGACATTAGAAATCATTTATTTTCATGAAGAAATTATTTATGATGATTATTTATGAAAACATAGTGTACCTCATGGTATAAAAAGTGAGAAATTGTGATTGGGGTCTTGTAATATATATAAAATATGTGTGTGTGTATGTAGGACGGTCTGATATCAATAACTAGTATTGAAATATGACCCATCCCAAAACTAGTTGGGTTTATTATGGTGATTTCAAATTTATAATTATAATGTATAAATAGTTTTTCTATTTTTATGAACCTTTACTATTTCAGAGTGGAATTAAATAAATAGTGCACATGTATACACAAAAGTTGCCCACATTGATGATAATAATGAGAGGTCGACCAAAATAATTTTATAGTATATTCATTGATGTAATGCATAGTGCACACCACACATCATCACAAATAATTATACCTAGATACACTTTGCTTAAATCAAATACCACATAATACAAAACATAAATCATAAAAACCATATCTTGATTTAACCATTCATAAGTGAAGTAAATTAAAATAGAAAACACATAGATTACTCAAGTATTTTCAAAATAAATTAGAGCAAAAACAATGCTTCATACTAAGCACACTGTGAGCAATATCGCATGCTCCACATCGAGCACACATCATGTAAAAAACATTAGCAATACTATATATACATTCATTGAGTTTTTTATCAATTTTAATCTTGTATAAATTTAAATGTTAATTCTAGTATATATTTATATATAGTGTAGTATATATATAATCATTGTTACATGTTACACCTTATATATATATATATAATATAAATATATACATACTATTGTAATATATTATAGCAGCAACATGTTACCATTAGTGTGTGTGTGGTGTTTGTGTGTGTTAGTAGTAATATGTTATATGTGTATAGATGATATTAAATAGGAATTCATCAATGATAAAGATTACTACCCTATACTTAACAGTACACCATATGAATATAATCTTAAAATAAGTTGTATGATATAGGTATTAATACAATCAATAAAAAAGAAGATAAAATATTATACTAATAGATTATTGTAAGTCTTTCTATTATGCCTAGTCACGTTTCATTTGAAACTAAACATAGTTTATTTATTCATAAATTGAGATTCAAGGTATTTAGAGTGAGGAGGGCATAATGAGAACTAAATGATGTCATACCCAATACATAGTATCTTTACAAATTAATGGCATATATTCATCTTTATACTTGATTATGATCATAAATATATCAACTCTTGGTTGGAGAATTTATATCAATCACCTCAATCATGGATTGACCAATCAATTGTAATGTTGCACGTGCATGCTCACTTAGGATACCTAAGATTTACTAATTTCTACATGTGCACTTTTTATTCATGTTGTCAATGTTAATATAAGTCTGACTAGTGCAAACTCTAAAAACAACATTCATCAATATAGCCACTTGTAATGATTGACTCTTGGCAATGTTATGTACTACCTACTCTTCCTTATGATTCATTATAAAGTTACATGTCTAATGATGATGTTCAACACAAAGTTAAGAATTGAAGGACTCAACCAAATTATTCTATGTTTTATCTCATATTTTTTTTGGGAACTCAGATATTGCTCAGTATTTTGGTTCATGTGATTTAACCAATGTTATAAGATTTTCCTTAAATTTTCTTAGTTCTTCCAATGACAAATTATAACCATTATTCAACCTAATAAATGCAAGACTATCAATGGATTAGTATTCTGGTTCATGAGTATTATATTTAACAAAAATACTAATAAAATATTAATTTAAGTGCCAATAGTGGTAAACAAGATTTTATAGACCAATTAGTCAAGGAATGATATGAATAAGTGTTGGGCGCCTATTGATATAATGATGATAAGTGTCTATTAGATATAATGATGATATCTTTTTCATCGACAACCCTTTTCATATTTTCTAAAAACAAAGTCAATAATTATAATTTTTTGAGCTTATCACACATAATACTAAAGGGAAACATATAATTATTAGCTTCATATGAGATTCTAGATAAAATGGTCTCATCATAAAAGTCAATAATATGCAACATTTTAATAGTTATATTAGGCAAACAACTCTTAGATAGATATAGAATATACAACAAAAAGTTCCTCGAAATGACTAGTAAATGAATGGGGCAATAGAACAATAGTTGTTATGTTTGTTTTAACAACTCAACTAGTAGTAATTTATAATAATTGCATTGAAGTTCAAATATACACTTCGTAAACTTCTCTTTAGGATGTCATAATTAATTATAGGATAAACATAAGTATAAGCAGAACACATACTATCTGACAAAATATTTATATATATGTTCAGGTTGATACTCAAGAATTGATCTGATGAAATTATTAAAGTGAACGGATGCCATATTTGATTATACTCTAGAATTGGATGAAGCTAGAACCTCCCAACTAAGGACATTGGGTATTCAATATTATGAAAAAAAATAGAATATAAACGCTTAATCTTCGATTAAACAACCCAAGATAATCGATGAATAATAAATGTATAAACGTACCTCAAATGAATAACAAATTAACAATTAGGACTATAGTTCAACCCTGATGATCTACCTCGGATTGTTCGGCATAATGCTCTAACTACAGCATCTACTCTAGTACCTACATCAGCACTTGCAGCAACCGCATCAAGATTAGCAAGTAGATAGCACTAACCCAGTACCCGACATCTCACCATACGGATCACATACATCTCAGCATAATGATTATGACATTAGGTTGGATGATTAAGTGTATTACAAACTTTTTTTTATGTCTAAAACGTGGATTTAGGAATTCATGTTTTTATTTTCTCTTGACTATTTACTATATATAGGCAGTATATATATTAGTTTGCTTGTTTTAATTGTACATTTCTTTTGTTTTGTAATATATATATATATAAGCAAGATATAAAACTTAAAACAAAAAAAACTATTTATAATTATTTTACTAACCAAATTGAGACCAAAAATTGACCAAAATTCTTTAATATTAATGGTCGGTAAAAGGTCACCAAATGGTCAGTAATAATTTTGGAGACCAATTATCGATCAATGATATTAAAAAATTTTGGTCAGTTTTTGGTCACAATTTCATCGGTTATTACAGACCATATGGAGACCATTTACCAACTTAAAAAATTTGGTCAGAAAAAGATCGAAATATAGTCGGTAATTATTTATCGATAAATGCTCATTAAATGATCTGTAATTAATCGGTAATTTACCGACCAACTTATTTTTTTTTGGAAAAAAAATTATCGATGAGTAAAATTGTGAATAAATAATTTGGTCGATAAATGATCAGTAATAGTTTTATCGACCAAAAAATAACTAATTACCGATGAAATAATTGATCGGTAATTCGGTAAATTTTAGTAGTGAATTAGATAAATAGATAATTATATAGATAGAAATATAGTCATTTAAATAGATAGATGGATAGACATATAGACAAATTTAATGATAGATAGCTAGAAAAATAGATAGATAGATAGATAGAGATAGTTATACTGATAGACAAATTGACATATACATAGATAGATAGATAGACATATAGACAAATTTATAAATAGACAGATAGAGAGATAGATAAATAGATAGATATACAGATAGATAGATAAATAAATAGAAAGACAGATAGATATAAAGGCACATAAATAGGTAGACATTAAAATAGATAGACAAATAGATAGATAGATAGTCAGATAGACAGATAGATAGAGATACAGTTAGATAATTAGATAGATAGATAGATAAGCATATATGTAGATTGGCAGATAGGAAAATATGGAGTTAGGTAGATAAACAGATATACAGATAGATAGATAGATAGCCAGAAAGATAGAAAGATATACAATTAGACATTTAGGCAGATTGACCAAAAATCAGATAGATAGATAGTTAGTTAGCTAGATAGATAAACAGTTAGATAGATGCATAGATAGATAGAGAGACAAATAGATAGATAGATAGATAGACAAATAGACAGATAGACAGATAGACAGATTGATAGATAGACAAATAGGCATATAGATAGATAGACAGATAGGCATATAGATAGATAGACATATAGACAGATTGTCAGATATACATATAGACATATAGATAGATACACAGATAGATAGATAAATAGATAGACATATAGTCAGATAGACAGATAGACAGATATATATACAAATTGATAGAAAGAAAAATAAATAGATAGAATAATAGAAAGATAGATAGACATATAGATAGATAGAAAGATAGGTAGATATAAAGATAGATAGATAGACATATAGACTTATATATAGATAGATAGTTATATAGATAGACATATATATAGATAGATAGATATATAGAGAAATAGAAAAATAGACAAATAGATAGATAGATATATAAATGATAATTAGATAGATAGATAGATAGAAGAAAGATAGATAAATATAAAATTAGATTGTTAGATAGGTATACAATTATATAGATAGAAATATAAAAATATAAATAGATCGATAAATAAACATATAGACAAATTTATAGATAGACAAATAGACAAATAGATAGATAGATAGACAGATAGATAGATAGATAGATAAACAGATAGATAGATAAATAGAATGAAAAATAGATAGATAGATAGATAGGAAAATAGATTAATAGATAGATAGATACATACACAGATAGAAAAATAGACAGACAAATAGATAGATAGATAGATAGACATATAGACAGATAGATAGAAAGATAGGTAGAGATAGCTAGATAGGCAGATAGACAAATAGATAAATTAACTGATAAACAGATAAATAGAAAGATAGATAGATAGATAGATCGATAAACATATAGTCAGATCGACAGATAGACAGATAGACAAATAGAAAGATAAACAGATAGACAAATAGAAAGATATATAGATTGACAGATAGACAGATAGACTGATAGACTGATTGATTGATTGATATATAAATAGATAGATAGATAGACATATAAATAGATACATAGAAAGACAAATAGAAAGATAGATAGATAGACATATAGAATGATAGATAGATAGACATATAAAATGATATATAGATAGACAGATAGACAGATAGACAGATAGACATATTGACAAATAGATAGATAGATAGATAGACATATAGGCAATTATACAAAAATATAGAGAGAAAGATAGATAAAAAGATACATATATATATATATATATATATATATAGTTAGACAGATAGAAAGATAAAAAGATGCATTGATAGATTGAAAGATGTACATAAAGTCAAATAGATAGATAGACTATTATATTTATTGACATACAGACATATACATAGATAGATTGACATATTGACGTATTTATAGATAGACTAATAGAGAGATAGACAGATAGATAGATAGACATATAGATAGATAGATAGATAGATACATAGATATGAATAGAATGGTTATTGCCTAGCCCGGCATGTGCCCAACCTAGATTAGCCTGGGTCTGAACCAGAAGAGCTAGGCATGAACTCATCAGGGCCTGGCCATGGCAACTAGTCACCCTCACATGGGCCCAGGCCCTAGTCAATGGACTTCTTTGGGCCATGTCACTTGGACAATGTGTGTAGGTGGCAAGTGTTGAAAAGATGGCAGCATTATATCAATATATTATACACAACATAGATGTATTATTTGTTATGTGTAACTATATATACACATAATATAATTATAGTGTATTACAATATACAAAATACATAAATAATGTATATAGAATGTACATACAAGGTGTATTTACACTCATATTGAATATATACATATACACATCGTTTATATATAAAAATTATTGTGTAGATACATGTATACATAATGTAAATACAAAATATATACATACATACCTAGTATTTAGAAAATTTAAAATTATGAATTAAAAAAATTAAATAACTTTAAAAAAATTCTTTAATTTAAAATTATAATTAATACTTATAAAATAAAATAAGGTAAAAAAATATTTATAAATAAAACTAAAACATAAAAAATATGACAAATCATTGAACCATAAAATGATAAAAATTAAAGATCATTTTCAATCAAATTGTTATGATATGTACAAATTTAAATTGTATCATATACATCATCATATGTATTTTGTTATAATGTAGGAATTTGATCTTGAAAACTCATCTATGTATTATCATAATCTTTCTATCATTACAAATTTTCAATAATATTGATTGTAATTTGATTTTTCTATCTAAATTAATATTCACAATCATAAATACGATAGACTTTAATATATGCTAAACACAGTAAAGATCAGAAAATCATAAGACATTTTAGATATCACGAAAAAAAGTTTATATAATCTTTACAAACTCAATGTATCTAGATTCTTTATATCCTCTAAAAAAAGTTGAACAATAATTGATGTCTAAATATTTTAACAAGTTATAAAGACTCGTATTCGATAGTCCAACCTATCACTTACCTCTAAATTATTTGAATTTAAAACTTATCATCTTCAGATACTTCATAATCATAATTTCATAAGAACAAAAATACTTATTTTCTTAATATTTAAATAAAGTTTTAATTAATCAAAAAGTTTACATTTTTATTCTTATAGTTGATTAACCCTTAATCTAAATGTAAAAAGTTTTTATAGTTATACATATAGTAAGATACAATTATTTATTGTTATATGTTATTATAAATATAGTATATATAGTTATAAATAGTTATATATAATTAAACATATAGTTATATATAATTAAACATATAGTTATATATAGATATATTCATACAAATAGTTATATGTAGTTGTACATAAATATATACAAAGTTATAAACAAATATATAGATTTACATATTAGTAAACATATATGTATACATAGTTACAAATATAATTATATTTAACTATATAAAGTTTTATATAGCTATACAAATATTTATATATAAGTATACACATATAGTTTAGTAGTAGATATAACAGATGAAAAGATTTAGATTACTACAAACCTTGCAAAATTTTGATTTAATGCAAAGCATGCTAAATTCTGCTTCACTGAAAATTCTATCTCATGATTTTGCAAACATTAATGTCATAAATATATAATACTATAATATATATGTTCATATATAATGCAGTATATGTGTACATATATACTAATATATATGTACATATACATATATAGTAGTATATATGTATACACTGGTATATATGTACATGTACATATATACTCGTATATATGTGCAAGTATTTATATGAACATATATACTCAGTAAATGTACATATACACTATAGTGTATATGTATATATCTATGTGTATAGATATACACAATAGTATATATGTACATGTATGTACATTTACACTGTAGTATATATGTACATGTATGTACATTTACACTACAATGTATATGTACAAGTATGTACATATATACTGGTAAATACTTATGCATATATACCAATATATATGTATATGTTCATATAATATATGTACATATACACTATAGTATACATGTACATATATATTCAATCAAGTTTCACGTGTAAAATCACTTGGCTACTTAGTGGATGTTTTCATTTAGATATCAAGTGAATAAACAAAGCACAAACTAGATGATAAGCAATATTAAATAGAAATGCATGATAGACTATAGAAGTTCATAATTCAGCCATGAAAGAAATATAATAGCGAACCTTATATGATGACAAGTTTCAAATTTTATGAACAATATTTCAACATTCATTAGTTTGATAACAAAAAAGAAAGCAATACGTGATGGCTATCATCCAAATCATACTTGATTTTTGAGGCTGGTTTGCATTGATCCATAGCTCCGATACCTCATTTTAAGTAGCAACAAACTCATGAGATTTGTATGACTTCATTACCAACTCTTGCAGCTTTCCCCGAGTGTACCCAATGAACTAAGGGTGTAAATTGTTAAACAAATTGGAGCTTATATTACTTTCATTATGATGGGAACATTGTCATATGATTACAAGTTTCAAATTTTATGAATATTTTATCAACATTCATTAGTTTTATAAGGAAAAAGAAAGTAGCGCATGATAGCTATCATCCTAATCATACCTGATTTATGAGGCTATTTTGCATTGATCCATAGCTCCACGTAATTATAAGTAGTTATACATAAATGTATACAAAGTTATAAATAAATATATAGATTTTCATATATGTATACATAGTTACAAATATAGTTATATTTAATTATATAGAGTATTATATAGTTATACAAATATTTATATATAGTTATACATATATAGTTAAACATAAAGTTGTATGTTTTAATACATGTAATTATAAATATAGTTACAGTGTGGTTATACATATAGATACACATATAGTTATACTTATATTTATAGATGTAGGTATAAATATTTTTTCATATAATTTTATATATTTATACATATAGTTATGTATAGGTATAGATATAGTAAAATACATTTTTATATAATAATATATACAAATGTATATTAAATATAAGTTGTAAATAATATATTTAAATATAGTTATGTATAAAGCTTTTATAGTTATACATATAATAAGATACAATTATTTATAGTTATATGTTATTATACATATAGCTTATATTGCTATAAATATTTTTATATAGTTAAACACATAGTATATATAGATATATTCATACAATTAGTTATACATAAATATATAAAGTTATAAATAAATATATTATTTTCATATATGTATACATAGTTACAAATATAGTTATATTTAATTATATAGAATGTTATATAGTTATACAAATATTATATATAGTTATACAAATATTTATATATAGTTGTACATATATAGTTAAACATAATATTGTATGTTATTATATATGTAACTATAAATATAGTTACATGTGGTTATACGTATAGTTACTCATATAGTTATACACATATTTATACATGTAGGTATATATATTTTTATATAATTATATATGTATACATATAGTTATCTATAGGTATATATATGGTAAAATACATTTTTATATACTAATATATAAAAATCTATATTAAATATATGTTGTAAATTATATTTTTAAATATAGTTATGTATAATATTTTATAGTTATACATATAGTCAAAGATAATTATTTATTATTATATGTTCTTATACCTTTGGGATCCAATGGTAAAAAGACACAAAACAGAAAACAAACATTTTGGGCTTACAACAAATTAGAACAATGTAAATGCGGTCTTGTATTTCAGGCGTGCGATATATGAATATAAATACAATTTGAATTCCTCAAGAAACAGATGATGTCATCCGCATAAGAGAACAAAACTCAAGCAAAATAAGCAAGGATTAGATCCACATCCATATATGTTAACAAAGTTTGTCTCATCCTACTAAAATTATTAATGACTTGCTTGCAATGTAATTGGAAAGCCAATCAAGACCCTCATGGAGGCCCTCGCCAGAGGTAGCACACATTTGCTTTGAATGTACCAATGACATTGGTGAAGATAGTGAAGTCCAAGCTTGTCAATAATTTTAGCTGCATTTATTGCATTGAGAATAGCTTGCTTATTGGCAAACACCATCAAAACTTCATCGCGAAGCTTTTCCTCAATTAGCATCCAATGGAACTCATCTCTGGCTTCAACAACTCGATCTCTGTCATTACTATCCACCAAAAATATGAGACCTTGTGTATTTTGGTAGTAATCCTTCCAGAAAGGACGAATCTTGTCTAGACACCCAACATCCCACACAGTGAAATTGATATTTTGTATTGAATAGTCTCTACATTGAAGATAATAGTAGTAATTGTAGTGACAATTTCACCAAGCTTCAGCTTATAAAAAATGGTTGTCTTATCGCCAGCATCATGACCTAGCATCAAAATCCTCAACTCCTTGTTGGTATATAGTCAACTAAATAGCTTTGTGAATGTAAACCTCATTTCTTCACTAAATTTCAATCCCTTGGTCGTTTGGTAGTTAACTAGATCTAATGAGAGAAAGACACAGAATCAATAGATCTCAAAGATGGTCACCAAAGAGGGAGGCCAACCTCTATATGTTCTTCTACGTCTAGTATATATAATTAAAATAGAGTCTATTAGTTAAACATTAATATATATAGATATCTCAGACAAGTAGTTATAAGTCGTTATACATAAATTATCTACCAAGTTATAAATATATATATAGATTTAATTATATGAATACCATTAAGTCTACATAGATACAAATATAATTATATTTAATTATCTAGAGTCTTTACATCGTTCATCCAACCTATTTCTATATAGTATACACTCTAGGTATAACTCTGTATGTAGTTAAAGCTATAGTTATATATACATTTTTATAGTGTTATTCTATCGTAAAATACAATTATATTATGTTCATATATTCGTATCCATATTGTATATATTTTGTTACAACATACTTGTATCTAGATTTACTCATTATAGTGATACAATATTATATAGTTAAAATATAGTTATATATAGTTCATTAATATAGTTCTACAAATAGTTTACATAGTTATAAATATAGTTAAATATAATTATGAAGAGTTATATATAGTTATACAAATATTTATAAATAGGTATCATATACTATGATAACAACACACTCTCAAATGCCCAATTGAATTACACCTCTATAGAGAAAGAACTTGTATCAACAATCTTTTCTTTTGGCAAGTTAATATCATATTA
>JAREIK010003146.1:0-31330 GCA_029783825.1 Sapria himalayana | reverse complement strand
GATCAACCACATATAAAATAGCTCCTCTACTCGAATAACTATCTATGATGCACTTAGCTCAATAAATTTCTGGTCAACATGTACTATTGAATGATTCCTTAAAGAGAACACATCCTGGTTGGAAACAATTCCATATACACTCCATAAAAACATGCACTCCATTAAAACAATACATATTCACAGATTTATAAAAATCGTAATTATAGACATTAACAACATGAATCTTAGTTGATAGTCTTCAACTTCAATAAATACTAAAAGATGGCTAGCAATAATGCTTAGAGAGAGATAAGAGTACAAAATAAATATATTCAGAAATATAAAGATAATAATATCTCAGCCTTTTTTGAACCAGTAGAGATCGATAAAGATGGAACTCATCCATAGGAAGGACCGTGACAATGTCTGAAGTCTTTGAATCAGAATTTATTCGTGCATCTCACATCAGATGTCCTCAAAGATTCATGGTTAGTTTAATCGCAAAGCAAAGAACAAAACAAAATAAAGAAATCTAATACCACCAAAAAAGTCTCATCCTATTTAGCTATACATAAACAAGAATCACAAAATGTTCAGAAATATTCTGATACAAAATCTCCTCATAATTAGTTTGGCTAGCATTTGTGCTAGCCTCATCCTCCATGGTTTTACAAGCTTTATCTCAGAGTTGCGATCTCTCACGTCAAAACCGTAACTGTGACTCTATATGGGACATCTGCTGTTGTATTACATTCTGAATTTCTTATCATCTCATCATTTCATTCTGTTCAATCTCTTCAATTTATTTCTTTTCATCTCTTCATTTATTTCTTTCTTTTTTTTTGCATTTATTCCTTCAAATGAAGTAATCTGCTCATCATTCTCATCTTTCATTTCCTGATTTCTTCATTCAATTAGAAATTTGCTCACATCTCTTTCATTTTAGTCTCCATAATTTCAAAATATTCATTTTTTTCCATGACTTGTTGTCAAACCACCTCCCCACCATTGATGTGATAGATGAATTAGAACCACAATACTTCAAACAAATGCCATTCCCTTAATTCAACATCATACACTCATTGCTTCTTATGCCCTCTAATGATCTCCTAAATAGATAGGATCATAGTCAATTAGTTGAAAATCCATAAAACCCGCAACTTGTTGAGAAGCAGCTCTCACACTTTCTTCCATGAGTCCTGTGAAAAATAGAAAAAAAATACTTTTCTAGATATACATAAATAAATTTAATATTTTGTATTCCAAGCTACTTTCAAAAATTTACTGTAGTATTATAAATTTTTATTAAAATAAAATATATATTCTATCTATATTTTATCATTATGTCTATATTGTCTGTCTATCTATCAATCTTACTATCTTTCTATCAATCTGTCTATCAATCTATCTTTCCTACTCTCTATCTATCTGTCTATCTTTGTGTCTATCTATCTATCTATCTCATTATCTATCTTTCTATCTATCTGTTTATCTATTTTTCTTTCTATCAATCTATCGATCTATATGTCTGTCTATCTATCTGTCTGTGTATTTGTTTGTCTATCTTTCAATCTATCAATATATCTGTTTTATATCTATATGTCAGTATATCTGTCTGTATATCTTTCTAACTATCTATCTATCTATTGTTTTGTCTATATGAACTGGCTATCTATCTAACTATAGGTCTATCTTTTTATCTCTTTATCTATCATAATTCTCTCGGTTTGTCTATCTATCTATCTATCTTTATTTCTTTCAATCTATCTATCTATTTGTCTGTCAATGTGCCTATTTATCTATCTGTGTATCTGTTTGTATATCGGTCTATCTGTTTGTATATCGGTCTATCTATTGTTTCACCAATCTTATATCTGACTGTCAGTCTGTCTATCTAACTTTTTATCTATCTATCTGTTTGTCTATCTTTCTATTTAACTCTCTATCTATTTTTATATCTGTCTGTCTAAATGTCTAAGTATGAATCTACATGTCTATCTATTTGTATATCTATCTATCTATCTATATATCTGTCTATCTATATGTATATCTATCTGTCTATATATCTGTCTGTATATCTATCTATCTGTATGTCTATATATTTGTCTATATACCTGTCTATATATCTGTCTATATATCTATCTATCTATATGTATTTCTATCTATCTATGTATCTGTCTGACTATTTTTCTGTCTATCTATCTGTCTATTTGTGTGTGTGTGTGTGTGTGTGTGTGTATATATATCTCTCTCTCTCTTTCTCTCTATATGTATATTTTTCTGTCTATCTATTTATCTCTCTATCTATCTATCTATATGTCTATCAATCTATCTATTATCTTTCAATCTATTTATCTATTTGTCTGTCCATGTGCCTGTCTGTCTATCTGTATATCTATTTATCTATTTGTCTATCTATTTATCTCACATATATTTATATCTATCTGTCTATCTATCTTTTATCTATCTATCTAGTTTTCTATATTTCTATCAAACTATCTATCTATATGTCTATCTATCAGTCTATCTATCTATTTGTTTGTCTAGCTATCTATCTATCTATATATATATATCTATTTATCTATCTGTCTATCTATATGTATTTCTATCTAAAAGATGTATCTATGTGACTATCTATCTATGCATCTATATATATATATATATATATATATATATATATGTATCTCTCTCTCTCTCTAACTATTTGTATATCTATCTGTCTATCTATTTATCACTCTATTTATCTGTCTATTTTTTTATCTATCTGTCTATCAGTCAATCTATCTGTCTTTCAATCTATCACTCTATCTATTTGTCTATCTACCTATTTATCAATATGTATATCTTTCTATTTATCTGTTTGTTATTTTTCTATTTATCTTTATATCTAAATGTGTATCTAGTTTTCTATCTATCTGTCTATCTATATGTCTATATGTTTGTCTATCTATATTTATGCCTGTCTATTTGTCTATCTAATTGTCTCTATATATGTCTATCTATCTGCTTTCTATCTATCTATCTATCTATATGTCTATATGTCTGTCTATCTGTCTATCTATCTGTCTACCTCTTTCTATCTCTAGCTATATGTCTATCTATCTGTCTATCAATCTATCTATCTACATATCTATCTATTTGTATATATGTCTTTCAATCTATATCTCTATTTGTCTATCTATCTGTTTGTCTATCTATTTATCTATCTATTTGTGTATCTGTCTGTCTATATTTCTACATACCTATCTTTCTATCTTTCTTACTATTTTTCTATCTATTTTTATGTCTAACTGTCTATCTATCTATTTGTCTATTTGTGTGTCTATTTGTCTATCAAACTATCTATCTATTTGTCAATCTATCTATCTACCTATATGTCTTTCAGTCTATTTATATGTCTATAAATCTTTCTTTCTATTTGTCTATATATTTGTATGTAAATTTTACTATCTATCTGTCATTCTATCTACATAACTATCTATTTGTCTATCTATCTGTATTTCTATATTTCTATCATTATATCTATCAATCTATCTTTCTTTCTTTCTATATGTCATTATATCTATTTGTCTATCTGTCTATCTAATTATCTATTTATCAGTCTATCAAACTATGTGTCTATTTTTCTATTAATCTATCTATCTATATGTATAATAATCTGACTATCTATCTATCTAATTATCTATTTATCAGTCAGTCAATCTATGTGTCTATTTGTCTATTAATCTATCTGTCTTTATGTTTAATAATATGTCTATCTATTTATCTATTTGTATATCTATTTGTATAATAGCCTATCTATCTATTTGTCTATATGTCTATCTATCTGTATATATATATGTCTATCTATCTGTATGTCTATCAATCTTATTATCTATATGACTATCGGTGAGTCTATATTTATGTCTATCTATGTTCCTATTTGTCTCACCTATTTATCTATCAATCTATCCGTCAATCAATCAATCTGTCAACCTCTCTATCTACTTATATGTTTGTCTATTTTTCTGACTATCTGTGTGTGTATCTATGTGTCTATCTATCTACCTATTTGTCTCACCTATTTGTCTATCATTCTGTCTGTCTCTCTATCTATCCTTCTATCAATCTAATAGTCTATTTGTCAATCTATCTATCGATCTGTCTATCTATCTTTCTATCTATCTTCTATCTATCTGTCTATCTATATGTTTGCCTATTTATTTGTTAATCTGTCTGACAATTTGTCTGTCTATCTAACTATCTATCTATTTGTCATTCTGTATGTCTATCTTTCTATTTATCTGTCTGTCTATTTTTCGATCTATCTATGTAGCTATCTATATGTCTATCTATCAGTCAATCAATATGTATTTCTATTTGTGTGTCTATCTATTTGTTTATATGTCTATTTATCTAACTTTCTATCTATGAGTCTGTCTATCTGTTTATCTATCTATCTATCAATTAGTCTAACTATTTGTCCATCTATATGTCTAGCTATCCGTCTGTCTGTCTATCATTTTATCATGTCTATTTATCTCTCTATCTATATCTGTCTATCTCTCTATCTATATCTGTCTATCTCTCTATCTATTTGTCTCACCTATCTGTCTGTCTATCTATTTGTTTATCTGTATATATATTTATTTGTCTATCTATCTGTCTATATTTATATCTATCTGTTTGTATATTTGTCTGTCTATCTGTCTGTCTATATATGTGTCTATTTGTGTGTCTAATTGTCTATCTATCTATATGTCTATTTGTTTCATCTATCTGTCTATTTACCTATCTGTATATATGACTGTCTATCTATCTTTCTTGACTATCTATCTGTCTGTCTTTTTGTCTGTCTAATTATCTGTCTGTCTAGGTGTCTGTCTATCTATTTGTCTATCTATATGTCTGACTATTTGTCTGTCTATTTATCTATCTATATGTCTATCTAACTATATGTGTATCTATCTATCTATTTATATAAATAACTATTCTTTAATTTGTTTGTCTATATGTCTACCTTTCTGTCAATCAATCTATCTATCTATCTGTGTGTCTATCTATCTGTGTGTCTATTTATCTGTCTATTTGTCTATCTATCTATTTGTCTATCTATATTATTATCTATATTTCTGTCTATCTATATGTCTATCTATATGTCTATCTATATGTCTATCGGTCTATCTATATGTATGTGATTGTCTTTCAATTTGTCTGTCTGTTTATTTGGCTATCTATCTATCTATCACTCTATATATCTATTTATCTGTCTATCTATCTAACAATCTATCTATCTGTGTATCTATCTATCTATATGTCTTTCTATCAATATATCTATCTATGTATCTGTCGGTCTATCTGTCTATCTACTTATTTATGTATTTGTCTATCTATCTATTTGTTTGTATATCTATCTATATTTCTATGTGTCTATTAATTTGTCTCTTAGTCTTTATATATATCTGTCTATATGTTTTTCTATCTGCTGTCTCTCTATCAGTCTATCTGTTTATCTATTTGTTTTTCAATGTATATGGCTATCTGTATGTGTATCTTTCTGTCTCTCTAACTATCTGTCTCTCTATCTATCTATATGTTTGTTTACCTATCTGACTATGTCTTAATTTTTCTGGTTGTTTATCTGTCTGTCTATATGTCTATCTTTTTGTCTATCTATCTATATATCAATCTGTCTTTTTATATGTCTGTCTAATTTTCCATCTCTATGTTTGTCTATCTATGTGTCTATCTGCCTTTCTATCTATTTGTCTATTTGTCTATCTATCTGCATGTCTATCTATCTGTCTATCTCTTTATCTATCTGTCTTTCTTTCTGTCTATTTATCTTTCTATTTATTTGTTTGTCTATGTATCTATCTATCTATATGTTGATCTATCTGTTTGTCTATTTTTCTATCTATCTATCTATCAATCTATTTGTGTATCTATATGTATGTCTATCTATCTGTCTATTTTTTTGTCTATCTATCTATCTATCATCTATCTTTCTGTCTATCTATCGGTCTGTCTATCTATATGTCTATATCTTAGTCTATTTGTTTGTATATATGGTTGTCTATATGTCTATCTAAATGTCTAACTATCTGTCTATCTATCTAAATGTTTGTGTCTATCTATCTATCTATCTATCTGTCTGAATATTCTTCTCACCTGTCTACCTGTCTATTTGTCTGTCTATATGTCTGTCTATCTGTCTGTCTATATGTCTGTCTATCTGTCTGTCTATATGCCTGTCTATATGTCTATCTATATGTCTGTCTGTCTATCTGTCTATCTATCTATCTATATGTTTTGTATAACTGTTAGTCTATCAATCTATCTATCTATATATCTATCTATATGTGATTTTGTCTATCAATCTTTCTATCAATATGTTTATCTAACTATCTATCTATCTTCCAGTCTATCTGTCTATTTATGTATCTATCAATCTTTATATTTGTTTGTCTATATGCATGTTTATCTTTTTGTCTATTAGTCTATATATTTGTCTATCTATCTATTTATATATTTGTTTATCTTTCTGTCTATCTATTGGTTTATTTGCCTAACAATCTTTATATCTATCAGTCTATCTATCTTTCTGACTATCT
Organism: Sapria himalayana; assembly: GCA_029783825.1. Classification (NCBI taxonomy): domain Eukaryota; kingdom Viridiplantae; phylum Streptophyta; class Magnoliopsida; order Malpighiales; family Rafflesiaceae; genus Sapria; species Sapria himalayana. Next base: position 24,758 of record JAREIK010003146.1, on the reverse strand, counting down.
ATTTGTCTATCTATCTATCTATCGGTCTATTCATCTATATGTTGATCTATCTATTTAAATCTCTCTCTATCTTTCTGCCTATTTGTCTCACCTATCAATCTGTCTATCTATCTATGTATCTATATTTCTATCTGCCTATTTTTCTATCTATCTATCTATAAATATATATATCTATCTATCTATATATTAGTTTCTCTATCTATCTATTTATTTTTCAGTCTATCTATCTGTTTGTCAATCTATATATCTATTTGTTTGTTTATCTATTTATCTATTTGTCTGTCTATCTGTCTAACTTTCGATCTATCTATCTATTTTATCTATCTATCTGTCTATTTTTTTGTCTATTTGTCTATATATCTCTTTATTTATCTATATGTTTGTTTATCTATTTGTCTGTTTAACTATCTATATGTCTATCTGTGTGTCTTTTTGTCTATCTATCTAAATGTTTGTCTATTTGTCTGTCTATATGTCTGTATATCTATCTATCTATCTATCTATATCTTTCTGTATATATGTCAGTCTATCAATCTATCAATCAATCTATCTGTCTGTGATTTTATCTATCAATCTTTCTATCAATATGTCTATCTAACTATCTATCTATCTACCAGTCTATCTGTCTGTCTATTTATGTATCTATCAATCTTTATATTTGTTTGTCTATATGCATGTTTATCTATTTGTCTATTAGTCTATATATTTGTCTATCTATCTATTTATCTATTTGTCTATCTTTCTGTCTATCTATTGGTTTATTTGTCTAATAATCTTTTTATCTATCAGTCTATCTATCTTTCTGACTATCTATTTGTCTATCTATCTATCTATTTATCTGTTTATTCATCTATATGTTGATCTATCTATTTAAATCTCTCTCTATCTTTATGCCTATTTGTCTCACCTATCAATCTGTCTATCTATCTATCTATGTATCTATATTTCTATCTGCCTTTGTTTCTGTTTATCTATCTATAAATATATACATATCTATCTATCTATATATCAGTTTCTATATCTGTCTATTTATCTTTCAGTCAATCTATCTATTTCAATCTATATATCTATTTGTTTGTTTATCTATTTGTCAGTCTATCTATCTAACTTTCGATGTATCTATCTATTTTTCTATCTATCTGTCTATTTTTTTTCTATTTTTTTGTCTATTTTTCTATCTATGTCTCTATTTATCTATATGTTTGTTTATTTATTTGTCTATTTAACTATCTATATGTCTATCTGTGTGTCTTTCTGTCTATCTATCTGTCTATTTATTTATCTGTCTTTTATCTTTCTATCTGTATATTTATCTATATATCTAATTTTTTGTCTGTCTATTTGTATATCTGTCTATTTATCTTTCTATCTATTTGACTGTCTAATAGTCTATCTATCAGTAAATCTATATGACAGTCTATATGTTTGCCTATCTGTCTGTATTTCTATCTATTTGTCTGTCTGACAATCTGTCTGTCTATCTATGTTTCTATATGTGTGTCAATCTCTATGTCTATCTTTATGTCTATCTGTCTATCAATCTGTATGTTATCTTTATGTCTATCTGTCTGTCTATTTATCTATCTATCTATATTTCATTCTGTTTGACTATCTTATTAAGTCTATCTATTTGACTATCTATGTCTCTAAATGTCTCTCTATCTATCTACATATTTGTCTCACTTATCTGTCAATCTATCTATTTGTCTGTCTATCTATCTATCATTCTATCAATCTACCTGCCTATCTATCCGTCTATTTGTCTATCTATCAATCTATCCATATATCTATATATCTGTTTTTCAATCTTTCAATCTATCTATCTGTCTATTTGTCTATCTATTTGAGTGTATATATATTTGTCTTTCTATCTATCTATCTGTTTATCTATCTGTCTGTCTATCTATCTAACTATTTGTCTATCAATATATCTATCAATCTGTCATCTATTTATCTGTCAATCTATTTATCTCTTTATTTGTCTATCTATTTATCTATATCCTTGTCAATGTCTATATTTATCTGTCTATTTGTCTATCTATCAATCTATCTTTTTTAACTATCTATCTATCTGTGTGTAAATCTATCTATATATCTGTCTATCAATGTGTCTGTCTATCTGTCTATCTATAAGTCTATCTTTCTGTTTATGTAACTATCTATCTATCTGTCTATCTATTTGTTTATCTATCTATTTATCTATCTATATATCTATCTGTCTATCTATCTATCTATCAATCTTTATGTATGTCTATCTATTTATCTATCTGTCTGTAAATCTATCTATCTATATCTCTATTTATCTATCTATTTATATTATATCGGTCTATGTGTTTTCTATCTGCCTATCTATCTATCTATTTATTTAAAAATCTATCTATTTGTATGTCTATATGTAGGTTAATCTGTCTGTCTATCTGTCTATCTATCTCTCTCAATCTCTCTATCTATCTGTCTTTCTATCTGTGTGTCAATCTGTATGTCTATCTTTTTATTTATATGTATATCTATCTATCTGTTTGTATATCTATTTATCTATATTTTTGTCTAATTTTTTGTCTTTATCTCTTCCTATCTGTCTAATATCTGTCTATCTATTTATTATCTGTTTGTCTATATGTATGTTTATCTATTTGTCAATCTATCTGATATCTAATTATCTATCTATATGTCTATATGTCTGTCTATATGTCTATCTATCTATATTTCTATCTATCTATCTAACTATCGATCTATCTATCTGTGCATCTATATGCTTGTCTATCTATCTATCTATCTATCTGTCTATCTATCTATCTATCGGTCAATCTATATGTTTATCTATCTATCTATATATCTATCTGCTTGTATATCTATTTGTCTATCTGTCTCTCTGTCTATCTGTCTATCTGTCTATCTGTCTATCTGTCTATCTGTCTATCTGTCAATCAATCTATCTGTCTATCTGTCAATCAATTAATCTATCTATCTATCAATATGCCTATCTATCTGTTAATCTATCTGTCTGTCTATATCTCTATCTATCTATTTATCTATTTGTGTATTTGTTTGTCTGTCTATATATTATCTGTCTATCTTTTTGTCTATCTATCTATCAATCTACCTATCTTTGTGTATGTTTATTTGTCTATTTATTTGTCTATCTATTTGACTTTCTATCTATCTGTCTATCTATGTGTCATTATGTATGTCTAACTAGCTATCTATTTGTCTTTCTATATATGTACTTATAATACTACAGTATATATGTACATATAATGTAGTAATATATGTAACTAGTGAAATGCTAGTATTTATGTACATATACACTATAGTATTATATATTTATCAAAACAAAACTTTTTTTATTTATTAATTTTGTTTTGATTACCTGTATTAATTTTCATACAAATATGGTACCACAATGTTCCTTATACTAAGCTAGTAGATGTGAAAGGATTTTTCACTAGACATGACTCCCTGCAACTAAGACAGCTTTGTTGCAATAAAAAGATGGTGATCAGAGGAGTTGGGGGAGAGAAAGCAACGACAATTTCACAGATCAATTATACATTATGTATTTTCATTAGATACATTGATTATGAAGATATAATAAAATTTTGTTATGTTTTTGTTTTAACTATGTAGACAAGGATTGCGTAGATTGTAGTTATCCAAAATTATCATGCAAAAAATATTTTCAACATCCTGTGTTGCGCATGAGCATGGTGGATGCTCCTTTTTTCTATGTTCAAGTTTCTTATTGATTTGTTGATGGTTAATGCTGCTGACGATCATTCTCTATTTCATCTACCAAATCTTTTTTAGCTTGTGTTCTTGGTCATGGCGGGGCAGAGCAACACCCTTATAGACCTTTGGACTGAGAGAGAGTTCTAGTTACGGGGAGGCAAGATGTGAACTTTGATGTGCCAATCCTGGCTCGTGGCATGTCTTCCAGGTTTTACTCTAACAATTTTCAGAGATATTTTCCTAAATTTAAATAATCTTCGCATTTCTTATTTATGTTGATAGTGAAGTTTTGTGCTATCTTTGTGATGTATAAATGAGATAATACTTATTTTCTGTAGTTGTGTGTCATCTAAGGATTTATGATTATATAAAAGTACATATATTACTATATTATATATGTACATATATAATATAGTACATGTGTATGTATATACTGAGTATATATGTACGTATATACTAAGTATATATGTGCGTATATACCAAGTATATACTTACATATATACTGAGTATATACGTATGTATATATTGAGTATAAATATACATATATACTGAGTATATTTGTACATATTTATTGGGTATATAATTACGTATATACTTAGTATATATGTACATATAATACTAAAGTATATATGTACATTAATACTCAGTATATCTATATATATACTTCAGTATATGTAATATATACTCAGTATATAAGTACATATATTTCTACAGTACTATATGTACATATATACTGAGTATTTATGTACTCAGTATATATGTACAAATAATACTACTGTATATATGTACATATATACTTAGTTTAAATGTACATATAATACTATGGTATATATGTACATATTCTATAGTAATATATATAACTAGTGAAATGCTAGTATATATGTATATATACACAACTGTATATATGTACATATATACTGTAGTATAATATATTTATCTAAACTTAATTTTATTTATTTATTATTATTTGATTGACTGGTTTAAATTTCGTACAGATATGGTACCAGCAATGTTACCCATATGAAGTTTGTAGAAGAGAAGAGATTTTTTACTAGACATGATGCACCGGGACTAGGACAGCTTTGTTGCTGCAGAAAGATGGTGACCAAAGGAGTTGGGGGAGAGAGTAATTTTAATTTCACATATAAATTATACTTTATGCACTGTAATTAGATATATTATTGAATAAGATGTAATAAAATTTTATTTGGTTTTTATTTTAACTATGTAAAATATTATATCAGAATAATTTATTAAATGATTTTAATTTTTGTTAATTATAAATTATCATTTATAGTTTATGTTTTTATTAAATTTAATATAAAAATTTATAAATATGTAATTATATTTTATGTAAAAAATTAAAAATGTGAAAATAATTTTGGAATGAAAATAGCTAAGGAATTTTTCCTAGCTAATTTAGCTAGGAATTTTTTTTTCGTTAATTTTGCTAGGGAATATATTTACTCATTAATTTTTGCGACTAGCACATTAGATTTAGAAAGGTTATGTCGTTAATACATCATTATATCCACTTTAGCTATTGAAAACCCCATTTAACTAGGGAATTTTCACTAGCTACCCGGGACTTTTTTTGTAGTGAGATACATAGATAGATAGATAGATAGATAGATAGAAATATATGTAGATAGATAAAGAGATAAACTGATAAACAAATAGATAGATAGATAGATAGATATACATACAATTAGATAGATAAATAGATAGATAGATAGACAGATAGATAGACCGATAGATAGACAGATAGATAGAAAGATCAACATATAGACTGATAGATAGATATACAGATAGACAGATATTCATATAGACAAATAGATATATAGACAAATAGAAAGAAAGAAAAAAAAAGAAAGAAAGATATATAAATAAATAGATAAATAGACAGAAAGATAGATGAACAGATAGATATATAGATAGATAGATAGGCAAAACACAGATAAACAGATAGACATATTATAATATTGATAGATTGACTGAAAGACATAAAAATATAGACTAATAGATAGATAGACAGATTGATAAATGATAGATAGATAGATTGACAGATGGATTGATAGACTAACAGATAGATAGATATGTATATAGCCTAATAGATAGATAAACAGATATTTAGATAGTCAGATAGATAGATAGACAGATAGAAAGATAGATTAGATAGATTGATAGATTGATATATTCATAATTTAATATATATTTATATAGATATATAGATGATATACAGATAGACAAATAACTAGATAGACAAATAGACTGATAAACAAATAGAAAATTAGGTAGATAGCCAGATAGACAGATAGAAAGATAGATAGATAAATAGATAGGGAGATTGATAGAATGACATATAGACAGATAGATAGATAAATATATAGACGAATAGATAGACTAATAGATTGACTGACAGACAGATAGACAAATATATAAACATACTGACTGATAAACAGATAGTCAGATAGATATATAGGTAAATAGCGAACTAGATAGAAAAAAAAGATAGATTTATAAATAGATAGACATATAGATAGATCAACAAAAAGATAGATAAACAGATATATAGTTAGTCAGATAGAAAGATAGACAGATAAATAGATAGAAAGATTGAAAGATAGACATATATACAAATTGATAGATTGACATATTGACAGATAAACATATAGACTGAAAGACATATTCACAGATAGATTGAAAGACTGATAGACTGATAGACTGATACAAAGATATGTAGATAGACTAATAGATAGATAGATAGACAGATAGATAGATAGATAGACAAACATATAGTTAGAAGACAGATAGATAGATAAATAGATAGTCAGATAAACATATAGACAAAAAGATAGATTGATTGATAGACTAATATATATATATATATATATATATAGATAAACAGATAGACAGATAGATAGATAGACAGATAGACAAATAGACATATAGACACATGTACTAATAGATAAACAAATAGATAGAAAACAAATGGATAGATATGCATAGAGTCATATATATAGATAGATAGATAGATACATAGACAAATAGACACATAGATAGATATATATATATATATATATATATATATAGATAAATAGATAGTCAGATAGTCATATAGACATAATGACAGATAGACTGATAGACTAATAAATAGATATATATATAAATATATATAGATAGATAAATAGACATATAGACACATGTGCAAATAGATAAACAAATAGATAGAAAACAAATGGATATATATGCAGAGAGTCAGATATATAGATAGATAGATACATAGACAGATAGACACATAGATAGATATATAAATAGATAAATAGATAGATAATCATATAGACAGATAGAGTGATAGATAGATAGATATATAGATAGATATATATATATATATATATAGAAAGATAGCCAGATAGATAGATAGATAGACAAATAGAAAAATAGACAATTAGATAGATATGCACATAGAAAGATAGACCACTAGAAAGACAGACAGATAAACTGATAGATAGATAGATAGATAGATAGATATATGCATATATAGATAGATAGATAGAAAAAAAAAGATAGATAGATAAATATAATGATATATAGAAAGATAAATAGATAAACAAACTGAGAGACAGATAAACAGAGAGAGAGAGATATATATATATATATATATATGCATAGATATTTAAATTGGCAGATAGATGATAGACACAGACAGATAGACATTTAGGGAAAACGAAATATAGACATATACACAAATACAATGATAGAAAGATAGGCAGATAAATAGTTAGACATATAGATAGTTAGAGAGATAGACAAAAAGACATACAAAATATACATATATAAAGATACTAAGATAGATAGATAGATAGATAGACAAGTAGATAGATAAAGAGATAAACCAATAAATAGATAGATAGATAGACAGATATGCCTTATTGACAAATTGACATATAGTCAAATATACAGATAGACAAATATACAATTAGATAGATATAGATAGATAGATAAATATACAATTAGATAGACATATAATCAATATATAGAAAGATATATAGATAGATAGATAGATAAATAGATAAATAGATATGACAGATAGACATATAGATAGATCAAAAGATATACAAATAGATAGATAGATAAACAGATATATAATTAGACAAATATATAGATAGATAGACAGATATACAGATTGTCATATTGATAGATTTACAAAAGGATAGAAATATACAATGATAGATAGATAGATACAATAATATATAGCCAAATAAATAGATCGACAGATAGTCAGATATACAGATAGATAGATATACAGATCAATAGATTGATAGATAGATAGTTAAACATATAGACATATAGACATAAAGGCTAATATACACAGAGATAAATTAATAGATAGACTAAGACTGATAGACATATGGAAAGATAGGTAGATAGCCATGTAGACTGATAGAAAGATAGAAAAAAAAATAGATAGATAGATCACCGATAGATAGAAAGATATACAAAAATAAAAATAGTCAGATTAATAGATAGATAGATAAACATATATATAGATAGACAGATAGATAGATAGATGGATTGATACATTGACAGATAGAGATATAGATATATAGATTGATAAACATATAGACAGATAAATAGATAGACTGATAGAATGATAAACAGATACAAATAAAAGTAATTGAAAGATAGACATATTGACATATAGATAGATAGAAGACAAATATATAGGTAGACAGATTGATAAATAGAAAGATAGGTAGAAGATAGATAGATAGATAAATAGATAGTGAGATAGAATGATAGATATATAAACAAATAGATAGATAGACAGATAGATTGATAGGCTAATAGATAGATATATAGATAAATAGATAGATAGATAGACAAATATATAGATCGATAGATAGAAAGATATATAGACACATATATAGTCAGATAGATAGAAGATAGATAGACAGATATATAGATTGTCAGATAGATTAATAGACAGATGGATAGGCATACAGACAGATAGATAGATAAATAGATATATAGATAGAAAAATAGACAGATAGAAAGATAGAGTGATAGATAGATAGATAGATAAATTGATAGTATTAAATATTTATCGTTAGATAGATAGATAGATAGACAGATAGACATATAGACAGAGAGATAGGCAGACATATAGACATATTGATAGATATACATATTGATGATTAGACATATACACATATAAACATATAGACTGATAGACAAATAGACAAATAGAATGATAGACAGCTAATTAAATGATTAAACTCTGTAAAAGAGGCTGTAAGAAACATCCAGCATGTCTTTCAAATTTTTTGGCCCTAGAACCAATATTGACAAAAACATATATTTCTCCTTCATACACAACCACGGAGGCACGTTATAAGGTGTCACTATCACTGGCCATGTTGAATACTGTTGTCCATATTACCCAAATGGCTGAAATCCATTAGTGCTGAGACCCAATCTCACATTTTGATTTTTTGCTGCAATATCTTGATGTATATAATTAAAATGCTTCCAAGCAGATGAATCTGATGGATGACCCATTACCCCTTCTTCAACTTCATGCTCGGAATGCCACCTCATATCATTTGATGTAGTATTTGATGCATATAGTCTTTTTAATCGAGGAATTAATAGAATATAATATATCTTCTTAAAGACAACCCTCAAATTTTGTCACGTATCTACAACACGAGGTGCCTTCCTAAAGCGATGATGGTCAGAAAACTTACAGCTAATTAAATCACTATCACCCCCACCCCACCCCCCCCCTCCCAATATAACATTCATCCATTTAAATAATAATCAATTTTTTCCACTGGTAGAGCCATTCCTCATAGTTACTTTTTAGTGTTGTAAAAGTTATTAGAGATCAAATTATTATCCAGAACAATCTCTTTCATCAATTCTGTTACCTGATCAAATAATTTGTTAGACATATAATTTTTGACTTCATGCTCATTAGTCGAGCCACAAGTGATAATTGAGAATGTGTTTTACCACCAGGTTACAACTATTTATCTGTAGCTTTAAGCATTTCATAAAAATTCAAAGCTTCAGGATTAGGTGGGTCATCCATGTAATCCATATTGAAGTCAGCACCAGTAGCTTTCGTGATCATTCTATGGTATGTGTTTGATGATTTATCACCAAAAGCAAATGAGTCAATACCCTCATTTTGGTCAATATCCAGAGCCATTGTACTTTCCTCATTATAAAACCAAACAAAATAATTTGGCACAAAGCCATATTTAGCCAAATGATATTTTATAGTGTTTGCATCTCGAAAATGGATATTCTAACACTTGCGATGATTACATGGATACTTAATTTTTTCTACATCCATCAATCTCGATTGACTACATGCAAAATTAATGAAAGTTTCAAGCCCAGTCAAAAAAGCTTTATTAAAAAATTCATTAATAACCCTTATGCACATCAACTGATGATCTGAGCTCACTTTGCCCTATTTTATTTACAAAAATAATACCCAATCATTATTATAATAAAACATTCTATTAATTCAAAATATACAAATAATTAAATAAAATTACTTACATATGAATATTTAAAAATTAAATATCATGAATATCGAGGTAATGCATTTGCAGAATCTACATTAATAGATAAAGGAATTTTTAGTACGATAAAGATTAATAGATATCACAGTTATACAAGCTAAAGGCTGCAAAGTATGATAATGCATAAGAAAGGAAAGAAAAAAAAAGACATTTAATGTTTGAAAGAGGAGAGGGAGAGAGAGAGAGAGAAAGAGATAAGGTAGGGAGAGAGAGGGGTAGAGAAATGGGGAGATGGGGGAGAGAGAGAGAGAGGGAGAAAGAGAAGGTGGGAGAGAGAGGGCGATAGAACTGGTGAAAGGGAGGGAGAGGGAAAGAGAGAGAGAAGAAGAGAGAGGAGGGAGAGGAAGAGAGAAAGAGGGAGAGAGATGGAGAGAGAGAGGAGGGAGAGAGAGAGAGAGAGAATAAGCAAAAGAGGAGACCGAGAAAGAAAATATCAAGAGAAAGAGTGTGACACATAAAGAAAAAGAGAAATAGAGTGGCAAGAAGAATTAGAGGGAGAGAGAGAGAGAGACACATAAAAAGTGTAGTGTTAGAATGAAAAATTATATAAAAGGAAATAAAATGCCTTCTGTATAAATCTATCAAATATTACATCTTTTGTCATACATACGTTCATATTTGAACCTAAGGCCCAAGGGCTGGGATTCGATAAGAGTACGACCCTTATTTGTATAATACCATATATGAGCCTGATTAATAGACACTCTCTTTCTATGTCCTTACATATTGTTGATATTATATCTTATGTCATTTAATTTCAATTTAGTTCAACAAATTAATATTATCTCATATATAATTATATGTTAGGATACATATTGTAAATGTAGGTATAAATAGTTGCATATAGTTAAACATATAATTATATATAGATATATGCATACAAGTAGTTATATGTAAATATAAATAAATGTATACAAAGGTATAAACAATTATATAGATTTACATATATGTATACATAATTAAAAATAAAGTTATATTTATTTATATAGAGTTATTTATAGTTATAAGAATATTTATATATAGTTATACACATATAGTTAAACATTGTGTTGTATCTTTTTATACATATAATTATAAATATTGTTACATGTAGTTATATATATAGTTATACGTATAGTTAAACTTATTTTTAAACATGTATGTATATATATTTGTTCATATAATTTCATATATTTATGCATATTGTTATGTATAGGTATGGATATACTAATACATTTTTTTTACTAATATATAAAAATGTATATTAAATATATGTTATTAATTATATATTTAAATATAGGTTATAGATTAATAATATAAAATTATGTATAGTTATATGTTATTATACATATAATATATATAGTTATAAAAAATTATATATCATTAAAAATTTAGTTATATATATATATTCATATGAGTAGGTATATTTAGTTATACATAAATATATACAAAGTTATAAACAAGTATATAGATTTACATATATGTTTACATATATGTTTACATATATGTATAAATAGTTAAAAATATAGATATATTTAATTATATAAAGTATTATTTAGTTTTACAAATATTTATATATAGTTATACACATATAATTAAATATGATGTTGTATGTTATTATACATGTAATTATAAATATAGTTACATGTGATTATATATATAGTTACACGTATAGTTTTTTTTTAGAAAGTTTGTTTTATTATTATGCCCTCTCTTTTGGAGGAGGAATACCATTTGTAAAAGCTAATATTACCCTTTTCCCTTTTACACCCTTTCTTAAATACAAAATAAAACGTAGCTCTATCAATTTATGCTTTAGATTCTCTTCGATTAACTATGCATTGTGATGAATGTTTGCTAGTTTTGATGCAATTTTCTGGACTTTTCTTCTTCCAAGCTGTATTTGTGGTCTTTTCCTGCCTTTGATTTGCCTTTAATCATGCCTTTATTTGGTTCTTTTGTCTTGCTTTTTCTGCATCATTTGCTTAAACTATACACCCCTCTCTGCCCCATGTTCCTTGGCCTATTATTGACACTTCACCACTCTTACCACTTTAACCTGATCCTCTCTTGCTTTTCCTGCAACATTAACACCCCAAAACAATCAATGGCATGCATACTATTACAGCTATTATGCTCTTACCACCTTGCATCTGTGAACCTATTGAGGCTTCACTCCGGGGCCCTTTTATAACCTTTGCTATAAATAGACTACCCTTATAGACTCTTACAGGCACATATACTACCCTATACAGACTCTTACCACCTTTAACATTATTACAAACAAGTTACATACTCTATTTTCTAGCTTATTAGACTTCAAGTTCAACAATTTACAAGCCTTATATTTGAAAAGAAAATACATAAGCTGCCATCAATACTCAAGTCCCCTGTTAGTATGTTCCTTGATTGCTTTTCCTGCATAATTAACACCCCAATACAGCCAGTACCATGTATTTTATATTATAGCATCTATACCCTTACAACCTTGTGTTTGCATGCCTGTTGGGGCTTCATTCAGGAGGCCTTCTGTAGCCTTTGCGAACACATAACAGTCTCCCCTTACTGACTCATTGAGGTGCATGTGCTATCTTATACAGACTCCTCCTTTGACCTATTATATATATAATACAGCCAGGACCATCTATACTCTTACCACCTTGCCGCCTTTGACATACAGGCGCATGATTCACTATACTTCTAGATTAACATTTTACAATCAATAGACACCAAAAAAGGATAAACAAAGAAAAATTATTCTATCATCCTAGCTTTAGCCTTTAGTTTCCTTTTTTATTAAGTGCTAACCTTTATTTCCAAGCTCTTGCTCATCCTGCAAAAAAGAAGACCACCCTACTGCACGTCTAAAATGCCTATTACTCAATGCCCCTTTTTCTTGTGTTAATCAAGTCTTATAAGATTTTTTTTTAATTTTTATCTCATTCTTCCGGCTGGCCCTTTTTCCCCCATCAGGACTAGAGAGATTTTCAATTATGCCTTGCCAACATCTACATTTGTCTTTATGAACTACAATAAAGAGAATCAAAAAGCATATACCAAAGCAAAAAATTATCCCACTAATTTTTCCTTTAACTTTTATATTAATCTTTTAATTTTTGAAATCTAATATAAGGAAATCCTATTTTTGTCAAGTCTTATTAATCTTTTATACTTATCTAGAATGCTATTCTCATCGAATTCCTGTTAACCCTCCCTTATACCTTCCTCTGCTGATTTGTTTACCAGTGCATTAGCTTCCCTAAATATGTGAATAATAGTTTTCTTATCTTATGAATATCTTCCTCTAACCTCCATTGCTCTATTTTATCTTGCACTAGGCCTACTAATAGACTCGAGTCTACATGAATTTGAATTTTGTGGAACTCATTTTCTTTGCAAATTTGTAGACCCTTATATAGGGCCATTATTTCTGGGTGCAAGACTAAAGAGGCTATTCCTCTCATTGTAAATGCCCTAATTACGCTACCTTCCTTGTTTCTTATTAATCCTCCACCTCCTGCCATTCCCATGTCTCTATTAAAGCTTCCATCTGTATTCAAGATTAGGTAGTCTTTTAGAGGCTTTCTCCACTTAATGATTTTAATAGCTGGTGGTTTTCTAATGTTTGTGGATAAGCCCCATGAATTTTTTCTATTTTCATCTATGTCAATTTTTAATTTTATCGGGTTACATGCCGATATGAATGCGCTTTCTCTTTTAATCTCTTCTAAGATGTTCGCATAGCTCATAGGGATATTTTCAAAGCGACTTTTATTTCTAGCTTTCCATATGCACCATATTGTAATATGAGGGATATATTGTCTGAGCCATTTGAGTATTTTATTCTTGGTTTGCTTTTGATCCCAGCTTTCTAATCTATCAATAAGATTTCTTGCTCCTGTTTTTATTTCTGCTTCTGTTTCTAAATGCCCCAAAATTTATTAGCTATTGTTCCTGTTGAAAAGAAGTGCTCAATACTTTCTATCTCCTTCCTACAATATTCACATCTACAGGCAAGCTTTATTCCCTTTCTTTGTATATTCTCATCTACCGGTATGGCTTTTGCATAGAGTTTCCACATAAATACGTTTATTTTCCGTGGAATCTCTTTTATCCATAATCTTTCGTAAATATCCCGAGTCTGCCTTTTTCTTCTTACAATGTTTTTTGCACTCTTTAATGTGAAAATTCCTTGAGCGTTAGGCTTCCATTTCCATCCTTTACTTGTCAGAATCGCATGATTTTCTACAATATTTTTTTGTTTACTCATTAGCTTCCAGCTTTTTGACGCCTTTTTAAAATTAACTAGCTTATCACCTAGTCCATAACTAGATTTTATATATGCAGGCCAAAGACTCTCATTTTCTTTTAATTTCCACCAATTCTTGCAAGCCCACGCTTTAGCTATATCTTCTAGCATGGAAAATCCCAATCCGGTATCTTCCTTAGGGTAGCATAAATCTTGCCATTTTTTTTAGTGAATCTTATTTTTTCCTTCTTTTTTCCCCCATAAGAAATCGGCCATTTCTTTTTCTATTTTTTAACTATGCTTTTTGGTGGCTGAGTCAACATTAAAATGTGGTAAAAGAACTTTGAAGTACATGTGTTATAACTGTAATTCTTCCTACCATACTTAAAAGATTCTCCTTCCAACTCGCAATTTTATTTCTTATCTTATCCTCTAAGAATAATAAATATGACTCATTCACCCTTCCTTCATAAATTGGGCATCCTAGATATATAAGAGCACCCTTTTCTTGCACGAAACCTATGATTCTTCTAATCCTTTGAGAGGTAATTTCTGATGTATTTTTAGATGTAAGAAATTGACATTTATTCTTATTCAATATTTGTCCTGTTTCTTCCTCCAAAATCTACAAAAGCATCATCATATTTTTCAATGATATGCTACTGGCATTTGTGAAGATGATGACATCATTCACATATGCCAGAAAATTCACAGGAGGAGTGTGCCTAGGCTGCTTGAAAGCAACGATTTTACCCCTTCTCATTTCCTCTTTTAAGCTTACTATAAGCAATTCTAAGTATATGTTGAATAAAGAAGGAGAAAGAGGATCTCCCTGCATGAGTCCTCTTGTTGGTTTAAATTCACCACCTACCTGTCCATTTATTAGAAGTTTTACCCATGCACTTTAGACACACATATGCATCAAATCTATCCAGTATTCTGAGAAACCCAATTTTCTCATGAGATAACATAAAACATCCCATTCTACTCTATCGAAAGCTTTAGCCAAATCTAGTTTCAGAATAACATTGCTTCCTCTCACTTTTGTTCCTATTTCTCTCATCATTTCTAAAGCTAAGTTTATATTTTCCATCATTAATCTCTTTTTTTACAAAACCTACATGCTCGGGCGATAAAGTCTTAGGGAGAATATTGCTTATTCTATTCTGTAATATTTTAGTTAAGATTTTAAATCTAGAATTACATAAACTAATTCGTCTATAATCCTTTTCCCTCTGCGGATTATCATTCTTAGGTATCAAAACAATGAAGGATCTAGTCCAAGATTTTGGAATTTCAGCACCTACAAAAATCCATGCAATGGCTGCAAGTAGATCGGTTTAATGATATCCCAACTACGATGAAAAAAACCATTATTCCAGCCATCCGAACCTGCAGCACTATCTTTGTCTGTACTAAATACAGCTTCTGTAAGCTCTTCTTCCTTCAGGGGTTCACCTAGTAGATCATTATCCTTTTTTTCGACTCTTTTTGCAATGTTTTCCATTAACTTAATTTTTCTAACCATGCCTTGTCCGCATAAGATATTTTTGAAATGATTATGTAATACATTTTTTATCTCCTCCTCCTTTTCTATCCATTCCCCATTTGTTGACATCAACCCTTTTATTTTACTTTTTTGAATTTTAATTTTTGCCATTGCATTAAAAAAATTTTGTATTTTTATCTCCGTCTTTTAGGCACTTAATTTTCGTCCTCTGCTTCCAGAAGACTTCCTCCATGTGCATTCTGATTCTCAATTTTGCTTTGGCTTTACTGACTGTTATTCTAGCCTCCTGACTAGGAGTTTGTTCATATTGTATTTCTAAAGTAGCCACTTCTTGTTCAGCTTCCTAAATTTTTTATTTAAATTTCCAAAAACCTTCTTATTCCATTTGTTCAAAGCCCATCTTAAGCTACGTAGTTTTTGAGCTAAGATTTGTAACGGGTTCCCCAAGATTGATTTCTCCCATGTTTCCCTTACTACTTTATCATATTCCTTATGCAATCCCCACATGTTTAAGCCTCTATGACTACTCTTACTTTCTTGGAAGGATAACACAAGTGGGATATGATCTGAACAGGTTCTATTTAAGTGTTTGACCTTTATTCCTCCCAACTAATCCAGCCATTGCGAGTTAAAAAGAACTCTGTCCAACATGTACCAAATTACCCATCTCTTTCTCCAGTTATTACACCATGTGTAATTCGATCCTAAGAAGTCCGTTTTCAAGAGATTTGCTCTAGCAATAGCCTCATTAAACTGGGCTATTACTGTTGTATCCGAATGTCTTCCACCTCTTTTCTCATTGATGTTTCTAATTGCATTAAAATCTCTTCCGATAATCCATGGTGAGGTTCTGGCGGGTAGACTCTCCATCTCCTTCCATAATGCTTTCCTTCCCTCCTTCGTATTCTTCGCATAGACTATGGAGAAAATTGATGTTGGCTGTTTTTGGAATTTAAAAGTGATTATTTGCTCATCTTCCACAACTACCTCTAAATCTACATTCTTTCTCCACATAACTCATAACTTACTGTTACGGTTTGAGAAAGCCTTATCTAAACCGATCTTCCCTTTGTATCTCTCTAATTTATTTCTGTCCATCATTGGTTCAGCTAGGATAACAATTTTTAAAATAATGGATTTTAATTAATCTTTTAATTCTATTTATTGTTGGAGCATTCGCCACTCCTCTTAAATTCCAAAACAAGCTATTAAACATATCTACGTATCCCTAGCTTGAGCTCTTGTAATACATTTGTTTTCATCCTTCAAATTTTTATATTTTTTCGTATTTCTAGTGGGCTTACTTGAGCTAGAAGGCACTGTTTCAAATTTCTTTAGTACGCTTATCTTTTCTAAGCTTATTCCCATTCGCTTGATTTTTTCTATAGCTGATTGTTTATCTTGTGGGATCTCCTTGTGCATTTCCTGTTTTGAAGATATTAAATCCTCATAACAAAAATTATAATTCAGATTACTTTCCTCTTTTTTATTAATAATGCAAGGACAACTTTTCGCCTCCGACTCTTCTTCCGATAATAAATCATCATCATCATCCCAATTAACAAGCTTCTCATTCTCTTTTAACTCTACTTCTCCTCTAATTTCCATCCTCTTCTTTCTAAGGTTGTTCCTATTTTCTTCTCCCCCTCTTTCTACCTCGTTGACCCACTTCTCCTCTTCAAGCCACTTTCTAATCTCTTCTCTCTTCTTCCTTCCTAGGGCTCTTCTCCTTCTCATCTCACCCCCCTTTTCCCTCATTTCTACTCCCCCTTCACTCTCTTCTGCCCCCCCCCTACTCCCTGCCTCTTTTCCACCTCCCCTTCTTTCTCCTTCTCCCATATGTTTCTACCCGTGTGTTCCTGCCCCTCTTCCTTTAGGTTCCACTCTACTTCATTATCCTCCTTCCATCCTATCTCTCGAGAACCCTTCTCCTCTATTCATTGTTCTAAGCTCTGTTTCTGTACCTCATCACATGTGTTCTCCCCTCTACTCCTTCTCACCCATACTTCTTTTTCCTTCCTATTTCCCTTGCTCCATTTCCCCAACATGCAGTCATCCTACCCATGCCCTACTTTAAGGCAACTAAGACAGTAGGATTGCATGGCTTCTGGGGTAGTTTCCTGCCAGAAGCCATTATCAAGATCAGTGCTTATCCACACCTTATTCGGAGGGGGAGCCTTGATGTCAGTTTCCACGCATATTCTTTCCATGCTTGGCCCCGTCATTAAGGCCGTGGCTTCATCCAGTAGCAGCAGGGTTCCCAAACAACAAGCAATCGAGTAGAGAGATTGCTTATTAAACAGATGAATGGGGAGTTTGGGTAATGAGAACCATACCAGTATGAGAGAGGACACCTCCAATGGTGAAAATTCTGGCGTCCACTTGAAGACCCGCATTGGATAGCCCACTATGCTCCACGTTCCTTTAAGCCAAACTCTGAGGAAGTCATCCTCTTCTCTGAATTACAGGAACGCGTGCTTACCATCGTAGTTGGCTACCTTGACCCTTTCGTGCAGCTTTAAGGAAGCAACAAAATCATATATGTCTTTGAAATCGGGCCTTCTGTGTGAGAATTTAGCAATGAGGGTGTGTTTGAACGGGGCAGCAAGCTTGTTCATCTCCTCTTTTGAAAAAATTATCGTCGAGGTTCCTTCTTTCGTGTCAAATTTTGGATACATGACCTCGGGATCATTAATATTGTAGGAGAATGACTTTTTAATGAAGAGGGAGCTAATTGGCTCCATTTTTAGCTTCAAATTGAGCTTATTTTGCACAAAAATGGAGTTTTCTCTCTCTACAATCGTAGTTTTCTCTCTCTAGAAGTTGAGAGTGGTTTTTCAAAAAAAGAAGACCATTTAAGAGAGGTGTTCCCTCTTCTCAGTTACACGTATAGTTAAACTTATATTTATACATGTATGTATATATATTTGTTCATATAATTTCATATATTTATACATATTATGCATAGGTATGGATATACTAATATACATTTTTTATACTAATATATAAAAATGTATATTAAATATATGTTGTTAATTATATTTTTAAATATAGGTTATACATTAATAATATAAAATTATGTGTAGTTATATGTTATTATACATATAATACATAGTAATAAAAAATTATATATCATTAAACATTTAGTTATATAAATATATTCATATGAGTAGTTATATTTAGTTATACATAAATGTATACAAAGTTATAAACAAGTATATAGATTTACATATATGTATACATATATGTATAAATAGTTAAAAATATAGTTATATTTAATTATATAAAGTTTTATTTAGTTTTAAAAATATTTATATATAGTTATACACATATAATTAAACATAATGTTGTATGTTGTTATACATGTATTTATAAATATAGTTACATGTGGTTATAGATATAGTTACATGTATAGTTAAACTTATATTTATACATTTAGGTATATATATTTATTTATATAATTTTATATATCTATACCTATAGTTATGTATAGGTATAGATATAGTAAACTACATTTTTAATACAAATATATACAATTGTATATTAAATATAAGTTGTAAATTATATATTTAAATATAGTTATGTATAAAGCTTTTATAGTAATACATATAATAAGATACAATTATTTATAGTTATATGTTAATATACATATAGTATATATAACTATAAATATTTTTATATAGTTAAAAATATAGTTATATATAGATATATTCATACAAATAGGTATACATAAATATATAAAGTTATAAATAAATATATAGATTTACATATATGTATACATACTTACTAATATAGTTATATTTAATTATATAGAATGTTTTAAAGTTATATAATTATTTATATATAGTTATACAACTATTTATATATAGTCATACAACTTCAACAAATATCTAAAATATGGCCAACAATGATGTTAAGAGAGATAGAGAGAAAGAGATGAAATACTATATTTCTACAATTTTCCACATGAGCAAGAAGTTACTTTGAATGACCATTTACTATTGCTTCTATAGCGAAGAGATGTTCTGCTAAAGCATCATAAATTTCTTCCATATATCTTCATGTCCATATATATAAATATATATATATATTGAGAAAAAAATATGAAGATTAATACATATTGAGTATTCCCATAAAAAATAGAACAACTGAATAAAATAAATAAAAACCCACAATAATATAATATTATGAATAAAAATTATAAAATGACATTATCATTTATTAAATAAAATAAAATTCACTTATAAATACAAAAAGAAGCTATAAATACTTTTAATCTATATGAATCATCTCATCCTAGTATCTCAAGATAACAAAATATAAAAATACATTATAAATTCTCAATAGTTTTAAAATTTTTATTTACAACTTATTAATATTCTTTATAATTCATTTTGATGTATTTTTATGATATGTTACAATTTTTTTTATTATATTGTATTGATGTTCTTGAAATTATAATAATTTATATTTATTTTATTAAGATATGAAATAATATTTAATAATATTTGTTTTGGACTAAAAATTAATTAGTAAATATGTTTATATCATATTAAACTATAAAAGAATACTCACATAAAAGAGTATTCAAATATATTCGCTAGTATTATAAATTAATGTTTCATTAATGATACATGAATTTCCATAATACTTTTCATATTTTCTTATATTCTTTATTACTATTTATTACAAGATACAACTGCCACAGATTTTGTTAAACATGAAACTTAGATTCAAGCTTGTAGGTTACAACTAATAGTTATGGTACTCAACTAATTACTACAACATTCAACTAACAATTACTACACATATTTATTAGTTTTTTAAATTGTTTAAAATAAACATATTGCAGCACAGAAAAATTAGCGTGTGTTATAAGATGATGTTATTAACACGACAGGATAAAAGGTGTCCTAATGAATGTTGACGTAAGGCGAATACTCTTGTATGGCATGAAATTTATCAATGTTACAGAGATACCCAGACTCTTCATAATCTACAGTTGTTAATGGCATAAATTATAGTTAATATAAATTTGGTAGAAGTTGAATCGTTAGAGTAATCAGAAACTACATTGTTGCGGCTAAAATCATAAATTGAAGTTGATAAAATATTTTTCGGTAGAAAAAAATCTATTGTGTCACATGACATTATGGAGATTATAAATATTAAAAATTTCTAAATATTTTTAAAAGTTTTATATCCTCTATCTAAATCAAAAATGTTATAAATTTAAAATATTATATTTTTTTATCTACCAACCCTTCTCCCAAACTCAACCTAAAATCAACAATCCCTTTCTATTCATTAGCTAAACCCTTGCAAATTAGCTCGGGATTGATCCATAGCTAAAATCTCCTAGCTAAAATTCTCTAGCTAAATCAATATTTTCTTGTAGTGATAGGATATATATCAAAATATTATAATATAATAAGAGGCAAAAATTGTATCAAATATTATTGAAATCATTGAGAAGGTATCAATGATATTGATGATATCAGACATATTCAAGCTACTTCAAACTTTATCAAATTATATCCAATATAATCTATTTCCATAAAAGAGTCTATGTTATTTTATAAAAATATTAGCTATCTTTGAATCAATATCATCAAATAATATTGAAAAGTATTGTATATTGTTAAATATTATTATATATGTTCTAAAAATTTTATTCCATTAAATGAGAATGTTTGATAACTGATTTGTGCGACCCCTTTGGTACACTTTTAGTATTGTCGAACATTATCAAGAAGAAAATATACAAACAACATGGAAAATCTAACTTATGGATAAGTATTGAAATTTGTCAAGCATAATCTAATATGTTTAAAAATCTCAGAATTTATTAATACTGGATATACATCAATCAATATAGAATCATCGTTTAAACAAAATTTCACATAATTTTAAATATTAAAAAAAATTAGTAGAACATCTATTGAAAGACATTAGAAATCATTTATTTTCATGAAGAAATTATTTATGATGATTATTTATGAAAACATAGTGTACCTCATGGTATAAAAAGTGAGAAATTGTGATTGGGGTCTTGTAATATATATAAAATATGTGTGTGTGTATGTAGGACGGTCTGATATCAATAACTAGTATTGAAATATGACCTATCCCAAAACTAGTTGGGTTTATTATGGTGATTTCAAATTTATAATTATAATGTATAAATAGTTTTTCTATTTTTATGAACCTTTACTATTCAGAGTGGAATTAAATAAATAGTGCACATGTATACACAAAAGTTGCCCACATTGATGATAATAATGAGAGGTCGACCAAAATAATTTTATAGTATATTCATTGATGTAATGCATAGTGCACACCACACATCATCACAAATAATTATACCTAGATACACTTTGCTTAAATCAAATACCACATAATACAAAACATAAATCATAAAAACCATATCTTGATTTAACCATTCATAAGTGAAGTAAATTAAAATAGAAAACACATAGATTACTCAAGTATTTTCAAAATAAATTAGAGCAAAAACAATGCTTCATACTAAGCACACTGTGAGCAATATCGCATGCTCCACATCGAGCACACATCATGTAAAAAACATTAGCATACTATATATACATTCATTGAGTTTTTATCAATTTTAATCTTGTATAAAGTTAAATGTTAATTCTAGTATATTTATATATAGTGTAGTATATATATAATCATTGTACATGTTACACCTTATATATATATATAATATAATAATATACAATACTATTGTAATATATTATAGCAGCAACATGTTACCATTAGTGTGTGTGTGTGCGTGTTTGTGTGTGTTAGTAGTAATGTTATGTGTTATAGATGATATTAAATAGGAATTCATCAATGATAAAGATTACTACCCTATACTTAACAGTACACCATATGAATATAATCTTAAAATAAGTTGTATGATATAGGTATTAATACAATCAATAAAAAAGAAGATAAATATTATACTACTAGATTATGTAAGTCTTTCTATTATGCCTAGTCACGTTCATTCGAAACTAAACATAGTTTATTTATTCATAAATTGAGATTCAAGGTATTTAGAGTGAGGAGGGCATAATGAGAACTAAATGATGTCATACCCAATACATAGTATCTTACAAATTAATGGCATATATTCATCTTTATACTTGATTATGATCATAAATATATCAACTCTTGGTTGGAGAATTTAATCAATCACCTCAATCATGGATTGACCAATCAATTGTAAGTTGCACGTGCATGCTCACTTAGGATACCTAAGATTTACTAATTTCTACATGTGCACTTTTATTCATGTTGTCAATGTTAATATAAGTCTGACTAGTGCAAACTCTAAAAACAACATTCATCAATATAGCCACTTGTAATGATTGACTCTTGGCAATGTATGTACTACCTACTCTTCTTATGATTCATTATAAAGTTACATGTCTAATGATGATGTTCAAACACAAAGTTAAGAATTGAAGGACTCAACCAAATTATTCTAGTTTTATCTCATATTTTTTTTGGGAACTCAGATATTGCTCAGTATTTTGGTTCATGTGAGTTAACCAATGTTATAAGATTTTCCTTAAATTTTCTTAGTTCTTCCAATGACAAATTATAACCATTATTCAACCTAATAAATGCAAGACTATCAATGGATTAGTATTCTGGTTCATGAGTATTATATTTAACAAAAATACTAATAAAATATTAATTTAAGTGCCAATAGTGGTAACAAGATTTTATAGACCAATTAGTCAAGGAATGATATGAAAAGTGTTGGGCGCCTATTGATATAATGATGATAATGTCTATTAGATATAATGATGATATCTTTTCATCGACAACCCTTTTCATATTTTCTAAAAACAAAGTCAATAATTATAATTTTTGAGCTTATCACACATAATACTAAGGGAAACATATAATTATTAGCTTCATATGATTCTAGATAAAATGGTCTCATCATAAAAGTCAATAATATGCAACATTTTAATAGTTATATTAGGCAACAACTCTTAGATAGCTATAGAATATACAACAAAAAGTTCCTCGAAATGACTAGTAAATGGAATGGGGCAATAGAACAATAGTTGTTATGTTTGTTTTAACAACTCAACTAGTAGTAATTTATAATAATTGCATTGAAGTTCAAATATACACTTCGTAAACTTCTCTTTAGGATGTCATAATGAATTATAGGATAAACATAAGTATAAGCAGAACACATACTATCTGACAAAATATTTATATATATGTTCAGGTTGATACTCAAGAATTGATCTGATGAAATTATTAAAGTGAACGATGCCATATTTGATTATACTCTAGAATTGGATGAAGCTAGAACCTCCCAACTAAGGACATTGGGTATTCAATATTATGAAAAAAAATAGAATATAAACGCTTAATCTTCGATTAAACAACCCAAGATAATCGATGAATAATAAATGTATAAACGTACCTCAAATGAATAACAAATTAACAATTAGGACTATAGTTCAACCCTGATGATCTACCTCGGATTGTTCGCATAATGCTCTAACTACAGCATCTACTCTAGTACCTACATCAGCACTTGCAGCAACCGCATCAAGATTAGCAAGTAGATAGCACTAACCCAGTACCCGACATCTCACCATACGGATCACATACATCTCAGCATAATGATTATGACATTAGGTTGGATGATTAA
>JAREIK010003145.1:113072-139015 GCA_029783825.1 Sapria himalayana | reverse complement strand
TTTGTCAATATTGGTTCAAGGGCGAAAAAATCCGAAAGACATGATGGATATTTTCTTACAATCTCTTATTGCAGAGTTAAATCATTTGTGGGATTTTGCCATGAATAGATATGAAATCTAAAAGAAGCAAAATTTTTTTATGTGGGCAGCCCTTATGTGGATGATAAATGACTTTCCAACATATTCAATATTGTCTGGCTGGAGTACTGCAAGATGATTCGCATGCCCATATTGCATGTCAACTTCTGATGCATTCACCCTCAAATTTAGTGGTAAATAGTAATGGTTTGATAACCATCATAAGTTTCTACCTACGAATCATCCATTTCGACGAAATAGAACTGCATTTTGAAGAAATAAAACTGTGATGACAATTACACCAGCTATTCGTTCAGGAGATGATATTATTACAGAAATTCATAGTTTGGGTTTGAAGAAAGTAACTGAAAGGATGCTACTAGAAGTAATGGACCAATAGTGAAATTATTTGGCGGGAGAAACGTATGTATTTTTGGGATTTGCCCTATTGGAAGTCCAATTTAATTCAGCATAACTTAGATGTAATGCATATTGAAAAAGATGTTTTTGACATGTTTTGAACAATGTCCTAATGTAGATGGAAAACAAAGACACTTTAAAATCAAGACAAGAGCTGAATGATTAATGTCGGCCGCCTGAATTGAAACTGAATGAGCAAACAAAAAAAATCTCTAAAGCTTACTACACACTTGATAAGAAGGCAAGACAAATATGGGTAGATGCATGGAAATGAAGAATCTAAAGTTATTTGAAATAAAAAGTCATAACAGTCATGTATTTATGTAGAGATTAATACCAATTTCATTCCGTGAATTACTTCCACAAAGTATTTGGAAGGTCCTTACAGAACTAACTTTGTTTTTCAAACATCTAACTACAACCACAATCAAAATAGATGGCATGGTGATGCTAGAGAATGACATTCCACTTATTATTTGTAAGCTAGAACGGATATTCCCACCGAGTTTTTTTTGACTCAATGGAGCATTTGCCAGTCTATTTGGCATATGAAGTAAGGATTGTTGGGCCAGTGCAATTCAGGTGGATGTATCCTTTTGAGAGGTAAATACATATAATTTGATATGTATTATTATTTTATAATTTAAGTAATATTGTAATTTAATCAAATTGAAACCTAACATTGTGGTTGTAGGTATCTTCGTAAGTTGAAATTGAATGTTAGAAACAAGGCAAAAGTTGAAGGTTCAATTTTCAATGCATATTTAGTAGAAGAAACATCATCATTTTGTTCTTATTATTTTGATGATCATGTCAATACAAAGAATTGAAATGTGCCGTGGAATTATGAAGGTCATGAGATGGTAAAAGATGATTTTGTGGACAAACTATCTATATTCAAGTATCCTGGAAGAGCATTTGAAAGAGTAATGAAAAGATGTATGCCAGATTAAGAGTACGAAGAAACCAGGACCTACGTTTTACTTAATTGTGAGGAGGTTGCACTATACATTGAGTATGTATACACAAAATGGTTGCAGGATAAATCATAGTTTAAGGTTATCTTTTATAGGAATTATTAAAAATCGATATACATTTTTTTTCTCTTTTTATATTTTTGCAGTATTTATATTGAGCAGTTAAAATATAGGTAACCATCAATTTCCAACAATGATGTCGATTATATGCTAGAAAATGAATTTGCAAATTGGTTCAAAATTTATGTGAGAATTAATAAGTTTTAAATTTTGAATTATTTAATTTATTTTTATCTTTATTTGTTAATTTCAATTTTTTTAATTAATGTCATAGGTAATTGATCCTTCAAATGGATATTCAAATATTTTTATTCAGAATCTAAGTAAATGCCCATTTTGATATGTGACAACCTATCCTTGGTATTTTTTTAATGGATATAAATTTCACACAATCGGGCATGGTTCTTCTAAAATAACAATGAATAGTGGTGTATGTATTAAAGGGGCAGGATATAGTGCAGATGAGATTGATTATTATAGTTAACTCAAAGAAGTTATTGAGTTGGAGTATCATGGACTCAAAAATAATAGGAATGTATTATTTAAGTGCAAGTGGTTTGATCCTACACCAAATGTGGGAAAAAAGATTCATTCGAATTATAAGCTAGTGGATGTTAACCATAGACACAGATATAATCGAAATGTGCCATTTATTATGGTAGTTCAATCCGCTCAAGTATATTATTGTACATATCCGAGTTTATCTCATGAAAAGAAAGATTGGTCGGCGA
Source organism: Sapria himalayana (assembly GCA_029783825.1). Taxonomy (NCBI): domain Eukaryota; kingdom Viridiplantae; phylum Streptophyta; class Magnoliopsida; order Malpighiales; family Rafflesiaceae; genus Sapria; species Sapria himalayana. Next base: position 136,749 of record JAREIK010003145.1, on the reverse strand, counting down.
TTTGCAAGATCAAAGCACGATCAAAATTTGAAGTATCACCGTCGCGCCAAAGAAGTGCAAACGTAGAAATTGTACCAGCATTCCAAAAAGATGACATAAATAATATTGAGCCTTTGAATGTAGATGAAGATCCAAAAAATTAATATGACTCAAATGGTAGCACAATAGAAATTGAAGATGATTAATTTCTATCTGAAGATGAGTTCGAACTTCTTTTAGAATCGGACAAAATATCAGAATATCCATTGGATGATGACAGTGATGCTGATAATTAAATTGTTATAATTTTATAATAAATTTAAACTATCAAAAACGTTTTATATTTTATTGAAATCTATCGGTGTGTTTTATTCGAAAATTCATGCTTTTCATTATTTTTCAATTTTTTGTTCTTTGTTTTATTTTGTACAGCAGATGACACCTAAAGGACGTGGTCGTGGTTGAGCTTGACTTGGACACAGAAATGAACCAAATTCAACTGGTATGTTACATAATGTTCCAGAATCAGTACCAGCTCATAGCCACCATATCCTGACTTCAACATCACAATCACCATCTCCATTTCTATCACCATTATCATCATTGAGACCTCTATTAACACCTTTATCAGATGTAAGCCCACCACCGATTATGCTTCCTGCTCACACTTTTGATCCATCACAATCTTATAATTTACACTGATTGTTCCCCCATTTACAATACCACCAGCATCATTGTTGTGCTTTCTTCTTAAGTCAGTTCAAAGTTAGAAATTGATATTGTGGATGAGAGGTAAAAGAAAAATGTAAAAATGATTTGAAAAAAAAAATTGATGTTACAATCAGTGGTTTTTTTATATTATTATGATTTGTTTGTTTTCTATGTTATATATTTATTTGTATAGTTTTATTCCATCTCACAAGTGTTCGACTATAATTACAAAGGCTTTCAAGAAAATGGCTGATGCCAAAGCTTTCTCCTGGAAGAAAGTTTCTCAATCGACAAATGAGTCATATTTAAATGACTTTCAAGTAAAAATAACAAAACAAAAGAAATGAAAAAGTATTATCTAATTACTTAACTTTTATGTTGGTTATTATTCAAGCAGTAAATAATTATGTTCTTGTTGTTAATATAAATTCTTTTGTCATTTTTTTTATAGATTCAGTGCACATGGCCACCCAAATTTGATGGAAAGATAAAGTCATTATGGGAGATCAAAACAGCTCAATGGTATTCTGATATTTTTCATAAATTAAAGAAAATTAAAGAAAGGCCTGATTTTATATCCGAGGAAGATTGGCCCATGTGGTTTAAATATTGGGAGGAGCTAGATGTGAAGAAAAAATCAGATATTGCCAACAAAAATCGATGAAGTGAGGTTGCTTGATTAGGTACAAAAATCTATCGACACATAGGAGGTTCAAAGTCGAGCATTGAACATGCTCGAGATTTGGTACAAATTTAAAATTCTAAACATATATATATATATATTGTGTTTGTCCTAATAGTCCAATATGTATAATCTTTACATGGTTTTAATAAATATGTTACATTTTTTTATCATTTGTTTTTTTATGAATTAATAAAAACATATTGTAGGCTAGAGAATTGGGTCGAGATCCAAATTTCTATGAGATTTTCAAAAAGATGCATGTAAATAATATGAATGGTCAGTATGTTGACAACAAGTCTCAGATGATTGTAGTAAGAAATTGTTATATTAATTAGACTTTATAAAACTACAGTACATTATAAAAATTATTTTGAATGCAACATTTTATTTTATTTTTTGTAAATCTAGAATAGTTTTTATCTCCATTTTATCTCAGGACCTAATGGAGGAACGTGTGACAGCTGCTCATCAACAAGTTGAGGGTTCTATAAATCTTCAACCAATTGACTATGATCCAATTTATTTGGAGACAATATGAGTTCGAAAGAAGCAACGAGTGTACGGAACCTGCTCTAAGGGAGTGGCATTTTGTTGTAGCAGACATGCTTCTAATTCATCTATCTTAGCAATGGTAAATGAGGTAGTCGAACAACAAGCACAAGAAACAAATGAACATATTGTAGATATGGAAACCGAACTGAAAAAGATGGATGAGCAGATAACTAATTTGATGGAAGAATGCAAGAAATTAAAGATATTAAAAAAGCAATGCAATAGCAGATGTCTTATATGGAGTCACAGTTAGCAGCATTGGTGCATCAGATAGCATTCCGAGATCCAGCTATGTATCCTTGCAGGAAAGGCTAGCATTCCCTATAAATTATGAGGATGATTAAATATTAGAATTATTTATGAACTGTTATTTATTTTGTCTATGTATAGAAAATAAGTTGATATTTTGTTGCAAGTATCAATTTTTTTTATTTTGGTTTTGTTCTTTGCTTTTTTATTAACCAAATTATGAATCTTTGTAGGACACATAATGTGAGAGAAAAGAAAAAAATCCTAATTCAAAGCATTCTGACGTTTCCACGGTCCTTCCAATGTATGGGTCCCATTTTAAGCGATTTTAACTTTATAAAAAAGAGGGCCAGCTTATATTATCATTATTTTTCTAAAAACATTATATTTCTGTACTCTCTTTATCTCTAAACATAATTGCTGGACATCTTTTGGATTTTTGGTGAAGCTGTATAAGAATAAACTTTAATTTGTATTTGTTCATGTCTAAAATATTTGTTTTTATATATCTGTGAATATGTTTTGTGTCTCTTAATTTTTTGGGTAGAGTTTATCATATTATAGGAATGTAAAAGCCCATAATCAGTAGCAGTAGCAGTGCCAGAGACGGCAGCGACAAATGTGGCGGCAGGGAAAGAGGCAATGGCCACAGCACCGGCAGCAGCGGCTGAGCCGACATCAGTGGCAGCTGTGATAGCTGTGGCAGAAGCAACAACAATGACATAAGAGGCAGCAGCGGCAGTAGCGGCATCAGCAACAGACGCTGCAGCAGTGGCTATGGCAGTAGTAGTGGTGGTGGCAGGGGCGGCAGCACTAGCAGCTATAGCAGTGGCAGCACCGGCAGCTATAGCACCGGCAGCACCGGTAGCTGTAGCACCGACAGCACCGGCAGCACCGGCTGTGGCAGTAACAGCAGGAGCGAGAGCCATGCCGGGGGTAGTGGCATTGGCAGTGGTAGTGGTAGCGATAACGAGACCAGTAGGGGTAGTGGGAGCAGTAGCGGTAGCGAGAGCAGCAGCAACGGCAATAAATGTGGCATATACAAACGTATATAGTCAGTATATACGTACATATAATACTACAATATTTTGTGTACATATATACTAAGTATATATATGTACTTAGTATATATGTACGCATAATACTACAGTTTATATGTACATATACTGTAGTAATAACTGTACGAGTTAAATGCTAGTATATATGTACATATTTAATGCAGCAATATATATTTATCAAAATATACTTATATTTTATTTAATTTGATTTGATTTGGTGGTTTAAATTTCTTACAGATATGGTACCGCATTGTTTTCCATATGAAGCTTGTATAAGTGAATACATATTTCAACAAACATGAAGCAGCGTGAGTAGGAGAGCATTTTCAGTGCAGAAAGTTGGTGATCGGAGGAGTAGTGGGACAGAAAGCAACATCAATGCATTGATAGATTATACTTTATGCACATTTGGTAGATACATTGATTAATAAGATATAATATAATTTTTATTATTTTTTTGTTTTTGTTATTTAAAATATTGTATTAGAATAAGTTATTGAATGAATTTTTTTTAATTTAAAATTTTCTTTTATAGTTTTTGTTTTTAGTGAATTTATTTTTAAAATCTTAAATTATTTAATTAATTTTTTTTAAATTGTATTACATTCAACTGTAATTTTATTTGTTCATGTCTATAATAACTATTTTTATATATCTGTGAATATGTTTGTGTTTGTCCAAAATTTTTGGGTATAGTTTTAGCCTATTATAGGTTTGTAAAAGCCTATTTATCATCAAAGGTAGCTATGGTAATAGTGATTGCGGCGGCGGCGGCAATGACAGTAGAGGTGGTAGTGGCATGGAGGGTGGTTATAGCGGTAGCAGCAGTGCCTGCAGCATCATCGGCAGGGGTGGTAGTAGCCATGGCGGCAGCTGCTACGGCAATGGCAGTAGAGGCAGCAACTGCTGCAGAGGCAGCGAAGGAAGCGGCGGCATAGAAGGCAAAGGAAGCAGCTACACCGGAAGCAGTGGTAGTAGTCACGGTAGTAGTAGTTACATAGGAAGAAGCGATAGCATAGGAAGCAACGAAAGTAGAGGCGGTGGTAGTAGCAGCGACAACAGTGGCCACAACAGCTTGTAGGGGCAGCTCCGGCAACGGGGGCAGCGGTGGCAGTTGCCACAGTGGCCAGCGGCTGCAGCTTCGGCAGTAGCGGCAATGGTGCCAGCTGCGACAGCAGTAGTGGTATTGGCAGCGACAGTGATAATGGTAGCAGTGGCAGGAGTGGCAGTGGGAGCAGCAACAGCAGCACCTATTAAAATATATACATACGAATAAAGTCCGTATATACGTACATTTAATACTATAGTATATTATGTACGTATATACTGTGTATATTTGTACTCAGTTCATATGTACACTTATACTTTTGTTTATATGTACATATACTATAGTAATATATATACGAGTGAATTGCTAGTATATATTTACATATATACTACATGATTATATATGTATCAAAACATAACTTTTTTTTTGATAAGTTGTTTAATTTTCTTACAGATATGATGCCGCATTGTTCCTCATACAAAGCTTCTATAAGTGATGAGATTTTTCACTAGACATTACATGCCGTGACTCGGATAGCTTTGTCGGTGTAGAGAAATGATGATCGGAGAAGCAAAGGGAGAGAAAGTAACGTCAATGAATGGATATATTATACTTTATACATTATCGGTAGATACATTGAGAATAAAAATAAAAGTTGGTTATTTTTTTTGTTACAATTATGTAAAATATTGGATTTGAATAAAATATTAAATGATTTTATTTTTTGTTTATTATAAATTATTTATAGTTTCAATTTTTATTCAATATGATTTAAAAATAATAAATTATTTAATTAAAAAATTTTTAAATTTTTTAAATTATGTAAATATTTTTGAAATTAAAATAGCTAGCAAAAATTTCCTAGCTAAATTAGTGAGGTAAAAATCCCTCGCTAATTTACAGAAGGAAATTTCCCTAGCTTATTTAGCAAGGAAAATATTAAAATTAGCGACGAATATTTCATCGCTAATTTTCTAATGCTAGGTACTTTAGCTAGGGATTTAACCATCGTTATTTTTGTTTAACTACGAAATATTTCATTTATCTTGTTATTTTAGCAATAGAATTTTTCTTTTTTAGCGAGGGAATTTTTCATTGCTAATTTTTTAGCTATAGAAAATTTCGTAGCTTAAATTTAGCAAGAAGCACTTTAGAAAGGGGACACGATCCATTGATATTCCTTTGCTATTTACCATTTAGCAACAGAAATCTTCCATATAGCTAGGGAATTGTCCCAAGCTATATGGGATTTTTCTTGTAGTGAATGATAGATATATAGATAGACACATCAGATATATATATAGATAGATTGATTAATAGATAGACTATTAAATAGATATATATATAGACATAAAGATAGACAAATAGATAGATAGTCAGATTGATAGGCATAAAGAAAGACATATATATGATGGATAGATAGATTGATTGATCGATAGATAGATAGACACAATGATAGATGGAATGATAGATAGATAAATAGATAAATAAATAGATAGAAAATTGGATAGATAGATAAATAGATAAACAAATAACGAAACAGATAAATAGATAGATAGATAGCCAAATAGAGGGATCGATAAATAAATAAATAGATAGATAGATAGACAAATAAATAACAGACATATTGATTAACAAATATACAGACAAATAGATAGATGGTTAAATAGATAGATAGATAGACAGACAGATAGATAGATATATAGATATATAGAAAGATAGAAAATTAGCTAGATTATTAGATAGGCAGACAGACAGATAGATTGATTGATTGATAGCTACAGAGATATATAGACAGATTGATAAATTGATTGATAGAAAGATAGATAAAAAATAAACCTAGACATAGATAGATAAAAATAGATATAAAGATAGACAGCCATATAGATATATAGACATGAAAATTGCAAAGATTGATAGACATGCAAATGCAAATAGATAGATAGATAAATCGATAGATAGACTGACGGATAGACATGCAAATACCAAGATAGATAGACTAATAGATAGGCATATAGATAACATATAAATAAACATATAGATAGATAGATAGATAGATAGGAAAGATAGATAGATTTATTGATAGTTAGATAGATAGATAGACAAATAGATATAAAGATTGATAATTTGATTGATATATCGATTGATAGACATAATGATATGCATATTGATAGACAAATTGATCGACAGATTGATTGATAGATTGATAGACAAATATATAGATTGATTGATAGACAAATATATAAATAAAAAGATACTGAGATAGAAAGATAGAAATATAGATAGATAGTTAGATAGATAGAATGATACATATTAAGATTATTAGACAAATAGATAGATAGATAGATATGAAGATAGAGATATAGATTGATAGATAGATAGAAATATAGAAAGATATATAGATAGAGAGATAGATAAATAAATAGATAGATTGAAAGATATAGAAATTCATAAACAAATAGATAGACTGATAGTTATATACTTAGATTGAGAGATAGATAAAAAGATTAATAGATAGATATATTGACAGACAGAGAGAAAGGTAGATAGACAAACAAATAGACAAATAGGTATAAAGAAATATATATATATATATATATATATATATATATATATATAGACAGATTGATGCACAAATAGATATATAGTTAGATAGACAGATAGATAGATAGACAAATAGATAATTAGTCAGGTTATTATACAGATAGATAGAAATATAGATTGACTGAATGATTGATTGATTGACAAAGAGATATATAGTTTGATAATTTGATTAAGAACTAGATATAAAAATAAGACGAATAGATAGATAAATAAATAGAAAGATAGATAGACAAGAAGATAGACAGATAGACTAATAGACATACAAATAGATAGATATATAGATAGCTAGATAGATAGACTTATATATAGTTAGATAAATAGACATCGACATAGATAGAGAAATAGATTGATAGATAAATAGAAAAATACATACATAGATAGAAAGATAATTTGATTGATAGATAGATTAATATATAGATTGATAGGCATATTGATAGACAAATTGATAGATATATTGATAGATAGATTGGTTTACAAATTGAAAGACAAATAGATAGATAGATTGATAGACATAATATAGATAAATGGATAGATAGACAAATAAATAGACTTATAGATAGATAGATAGATAGATAGATAAATTATTAGATGTTAGTTAGATAAATTGATATATAGATAGACAGACAGATATATATATATATATATAGATAAAAAGATAGACAGATATATAGATAGATAGATAGACAGACAAATTATTAGAAAGAAAGATAGATAAAAATATAGAAAAAAGAAAGGCAAATAGAAAATAGATAGACATATAATCAGACAGATAGATAAAGAGATAGATAAAAAGATAAATAGATTTATAGATACACAAATAGATAAATATACAGAAAGATATTCCAATAGATAGAAAGATACACACACACATAAATACATAGATAGATAATGAGATAGACTGATAGATCAACAGACAGACATATAGACAGACAGACAGAAAGATATATAGATACATAGACATACAGATCGACAGATAGATAGATAGATACATAGACATACAGATAGACAGACAGATAGAAAATAGATACACGGATTGATAGACAAATTGATAGATTCATAGACAGATTTATAGAGATTTTGATAGACTTATTGAACAAAAAATCAATAGATAGATTATTAGATAGATAGATAAAGAGATAGATAGACAACAAGATAGATATATGGGTATATAGAAAGATAGATATTTAGATAAATGGATAGATTGACATATAAAAATTACAAATAGATAGATAGATAGGTAGAGTGTCAGATAGATAGATAGATAGACAGATAGACAGATATACAGATATACAGATAAATTTACAGATAGGTACAAAGATAGATAGACATATAGATTATATATTTAAGCATAAAGAAAGTTAGACAGATAGATAGATAGATAAATAGATAGACAAATAGTTAGACAAATAATATATATATATATACACACACACACACACACACACACATAAAGATAGACATATATATATATAGACTAATAGTAAGACAATTAGATAGACATATATATAGATAGATAGATAGGCAAAAAGTAGATAGATAGATAGATATGCAAAAAGTAGATAGATAGATATGCAAAAAGTAGATACATAGATAGATACTTAGAAATAAAGAAAGAAAGAAAGAAAGAAAGAAAGAAATATAGAAATATTGATTGATAGATAAAAAGTTAGATATACATATAGATTGATAGATAAATAGATAGAAAGGTAAATAGATATATTAATATATAGTTAATAGATAGATAGACAGATAAATAGAAAAATAGGTAAATATATAGATAGATAGACAGACAGACAGATAGATAAATTGATATACAGATAGATAGACAGATCAATTGATAGATAAATAGATAGATATATAGATAGATCAATAGATTGATAGACAAATAGATAGACATATATATATATATATAGAAAGATAGTTATTTATAGAGATAGTTAGACATAAAGATAAATAAACAGATAGATAGATAGATAGATTGATACATTGATAGGTACAAAAATATATAGATCGATAGTCAGATAGAGAGATGGACTGACAGATAGACATATAGATAGATAAATAGATTGATTCATAGAAAGCTATTTAAATAGACATATATCTAGAATAATTTATAGACAAATTAATATAAAGATTAATTGATTGATTTATAGATAGATTTATATATAGATTTATAGAAAGTTTGATATACAAAATAAAAGACAAATAGATAGAAAGATAGATATACATATTGATAGAAATGTATATATATAAATAGATAGAAAGATAGATTATTAGATTGATAGATATATTGATAGACATATAGTAAGATTAATAGATAGATAGAATAAATATTGATAGATAAATAGAAAAAAATATAGATCATTTGTATGACATATAAATAAATAAATAGACATACAAATAGACAAATAGAAAGAATGATAGATGTTAGATAAATAGATAGATAAAGAGGCAGATAGATACATAGATAGACTGATAGATAAACAGACAGATAGTCAAATAGATATATAGACAAATAGTTAGAAAGATTGACAAAAAGATGGATAGATAGATAGATATAAAAATAGATAGATAATTAGATAGATAGATAGACAAAAAAAAGATAGACATATAAATTAACAAATCATATAGATAGATAGATAAATTGACAGATAGATAAATAGATTGATTGATAGAAAGTTAGTTAGAGAGAAAGATTGATAGATAAAATGATAGACAGACAGATTAATAGATTGGTCGATAAACAGATAGTTATACATATAGATAAACAAATAAATAGATAGATAGATAGATATATAGACAAATTGATTGACAAATAGATAGATAGATACATAGATAGACAAATATATATATATATATATATATTCATTTATTTATTTATTTATAAAGATAGATATATGGTTAGATTAGACAAATAGATAAACAAAACGATAAATAGATAGATAGACAGATAGATACATAAATAAATAGACATATTATTAGATAGACAGACAAATAGATTGATAGATAGTATAATATATATATTCACATATATATAGATAGATTTAGAGAATGATAAACAGATTAATAGATAGATAAATAATTAAATAGACATCACTAATATATTAGAAATTTATATAAAATTATAATTTACATACTTTAAAATATGTAATATTATAAAAATAAAATAGTAAAAATTAAAAATAGAATAAAAAAATAAAAAAATAAAAAATAAAAAAATAAAAAAATAAAAAAATAAAAAAATAAAAAAATAAAAAAATAAAAAAATAAAAAAATAAAAAAATAAAAAAATAAAAAAATAAAAAAATAAAAAATAAAAAATAAAAAAATAAAAAAATAAAAAAATAAAAAATAAAAAAATAAAAAAAATAAAAAAATAAAAAAATAAAAAAATAAAAAAATAAAAAAATAAATTTTATTTTAACTTTTGATTTTGAAAATCATAGTTAATCATACAAAGAAAAATAGAATATAAAGAAAAAATATAAATTTTTTATCTACTTATAAAAATAATTGAATCTTTAAAATTAATTTTTTAATGTTGGATTTGGACTTGATAGAATCTAAACAACTGATTGTCGATGGTTATGTAATGACTAGAATAGCCATTGTGTCGAAATTTAATTCATTAATTAATAATCTAAAATGACTATAGGTTGTGACACACCAATAATCCCAGATGATGCCTCCATCTGGCACGATTAGACACTCATCATTTATGAAAAAGAATATAGTACATGAGATCACATGTCTAGCTTGAATTGGGAGTCCATCTCGACCTAATCCATTGCATTAGTAGTTTTAAAACAAACTTGGAACGTGAGATCAAGTTGATAGTTTCAACCTGATCAGTAGCACTCGAGAATGACGTGTACACAATTTGTCAACCAGGACAAATTCGAGCATGGCGGGTTGGTGATTTGGATAATGTCGTGTTGCATGATATTGCGGTACAGGGGGCTTCCCTCTAGGATTGGCACAGCCCATACAAAATGGTCGTGCGGCTAGGCCGCTCAAAATATTTTCCACCTCTAATGATAGTCTTACCATAGGTTAAAAATTCAAATATTTTGTTGACATGGGACCTAGTTTTTGTCCCTTAAAAGAACACCAGGAAAAGAAGTTCCATTAATCTTTTAAGTCAATTCACACCCATGAGATGCTACACTACTTTTATTAATAATGATGATGAAAATGCCTTAGGCAGAATCTCACCCAGTCAGTTTTGTGTATTACCAAGTTCAATTATGTGGCCTTGTTCCTTTGGCCTTCAAAAGGCACTACGCTATATTTTCATCCAGAGCACAATAGAATTATCTTATCATATTGACATATCCTTATAAATAGCAATTTAATAAGAGTTTAAGTGCTTAATGGGAATGCCCATTGATAACAACCTTCTTGAGAACCATCCATTATTGTGACACCATGTATTTCATACTTTAGCATGCTTTTCTCTCTCAATAGATCTCTAACCTTGATCAAAGGGAATCAAATAAGCAAATATTGATAGAAAGAAAATATACACTCCATGTAAGAAATAAACAAAACACAAATGAATGCTTACTTATTGCAAAATGTTGCTAGATGTATCACCTTCAAGAGCTCTCAATAATGCAGTAACCTACATGAAAATCAAAATGCACAACATAGTAAATAACAAAATCTAATAAATGACTTCCAAAGAAAAAAGCAGAATTTACCCACCCCAACTCTAACTGGGGTCTTCGGTTGCGGTTCCAAGGGGGACAACACCTACAGCTTTATCAAGAAGAGAAACAAGTAAATTTGTAGCAGCATGTGAATCCTTGGCATATGCACTCAACCCCATCTTAATCTATAACAAGAATTGAGATAAAAATTAGGAGCTAACATTAAAATAGTATGATAGATATCATAAATGAACCAATTGATATGTTCTTGTTACACATTCTCCTGAACAATTCAGAGTGGTTTAGTTTCAACAGAAATACTAAACAAAGTTAGGTAGCAATTTAAAAAGGCACGGAGGAGAGATGTAAAACAAAAATAATTTAACAATAGTATACATAAATAGAATCAAAGATGAGAGTGAAAAATTACATAGACAAACAGTTCAAGACTATTGCCTATAGAAATGAGATCCATGTTATGATCAAAATAGAACACATGCGCTCTACTCCCCGAGCTTCTGGCATCAAAAACAATGGCATATTTCTTCAACTCCCATGTTTTCTTGTGATCCATCTCATAATATCCCTGATTAGGCATGAGGAACAACACATACACCACCAACAAGAAAACCTACTTTGTTATTTATGGTAGTATATTTCACTAATATAGTAAAAATTTTTCGGCTCTATAAAAGATGATACATGCTTTGATTAAAGATGAAAAAACTGGCACAATTGACTATCTTCTCTACCCATATAAATAATAAATTTGATGCTAACCAAATTTTGTTTTCCAAAACCATCAATTTCATTCAGCATCCAACCTTCAAAGCATCGGAACAACATTCAAAGTTACATATTCCACTATTTGCATAGTAATCGAATATTTCCAAAAAAGTGATGTGAATTCATTGCACATGTGATAAAATGAAAATCAAATGCTCTTTTCAACATTTTTGAACCTTTGATAGAAATAGTCCACATGAACTAGGCATCAAAGAAAGCAAACTTTCTATAACAGAAATAAAGTGTTTCAGGTTTAGGTAAACAAAGTTGCAAGTGAACAAATATATTCCAGAGTATGAAATAGTCATCTTTATCCCCACCAACAATGTCATCTTCTACATTGTGATTCCTTCTTCATCACACAATTGTGCACTAGATTGCTTTAAATATTGCAAGGCAACACTGCAATTAGCTAATTTTTTCTTGTAATCTGATGGAGCCACAATTTTCTGTGGCAAAATTGACACATGGATGGGACTTTAAGTTTATTTTCTACCCAGGGTAACATGAGTAGAGGAAAGAACGAACCAAGAGAATAGATTGATTATTAGTTATGAGCTGCATTGCATGACAAAGTCGCGCCCCATCATGAAGTTCACCAAATAAATCTTCCATTTTGAAGTCATATTCAAAAAGAAATCTCTACCATTTTTTAAACAATTAGCCACTAATATAAGTTGACAGATAATCTATATAGGTTGCATGAATTATAATGTAGTAGGTACCAGAAGCTTGTTACAAATGGATTGTATACCTGCTCAAATGTTAGTTTGCACCCAATTGCCACTAAATGTGAAAGAAGATTACCTTCTCCATGCATTACATCTGATGACAGAAAATCTAAGCACAACATTGAAGAAAGAATGTCATCCATAACAATTAGATGCCATAAAAAATACATTTTCTTCAACAGATCATTCATATTGTACCATTAATGACTTGACGACTAGACTTGATGCTAGATTGGGCCATAAAAAAAGGAGGACAACCTTCGTCTTGTCCATCGATACCATAGTTCAAACGTAGGAAGCTTTAGGATTTAGCTCTGTCGAGTACAAGGACTAGCAGCAAAAATTTCTTTAATATGATGTTGCCTAGTTGTTCATAGTAACCTGGTTGATACAATCTTTCAACCATCTTGTTATATGCATAAGCTTTGGCAAGTGAATCATGAGAGAAGAAATATTTTGCAATTACCATTTTCAAAAAAGAAATTTTTTGATCTGAATTGGATTTTCCATTTGGCAGCAAAGAATTGGCACCAAAAATCATGTACATACCGATTCTAAGCCAAGCTGGATTATAATGTAGATAATAAAATAGGGTGTGTAAATTTTAAGAACTAGCATGAATTTCCTTTTAGTCCAACATATGTTACAATAGGGTAGTGTGACTTCATCATTAACCTCTCTCAATCAATTTTCTACAAAGCAGATAATAAAATTTACTCCACTACTTGGAAATGAAAGCTGTAATGTAGCACTTCTCTTCAGTTAATAAACAATAATGAATTTCGATTGAAAGAGCAAGTTATGGTTAGATTCTGACATTAACAACGCTGCCCATGACACTAAAAAACTCATTGTAGTCGACGAAATCCAAATGAGTTTCCATCCTCTGCTTCAAAACATCAAAACTACAGACATCCTTTAGATAATTTTAAAGTGTACCGTACAAAACTTTTGAACTCAATGAAGCATCCTTCTCCTTGTGTGATTCATCCATAGGCTTCCACATTAAATCAGAGCATCAAAGAAACTTTTATAGTAAGCTAATGACAATATTTTATAGTTTTGATCCTTGAATATTCAATGGATGACCGAGGCATGATAAATGAAAGCAGAAAAACAAATGATAGAAATGATGAATGCGATGATACCAATCCAAATGATGATGGAAAGGCTTGTTTCCATTGTATCGAATAGGCATCACGCAGATAACGTGAGTAGCAATGACATCTCTCTGGTACTGTTGAAAATATCAAAAACATGCCAACCACACCCCAATTTCTTATGATGGAAACCAATTAGGTAATTTTTGATGACTTATACCATGCCAAATTCAAGATAATTAATATTATGGACAAAAAATTGTATTATGGTGAATAAATGAAAAACAATTACATTTTATATTCTTAAATTACTGAAACAAATTTTATCCTTTCCCAATGATGTCAGCTTAAAAATTTTATATGCTTAATTTTTTTAGAATTCATATTAATTTTTATGAAGATAATATGAAATAATTTTAAAGACTTAAAATTTCATATTATTTGATATAATTTATAATTTATAAAATTTTAAAAATTACTTAAAGTGAGAAGATTATTAAAAAAAGTTATATTTATTATTTTAATAAAGAAGAAACATTAAAAGCTAATAATAAAAATCTTGCTCAATTATTTAATTCTTATTAATTTCAGTAGGTGTAAAGATCTATGTAGTTATCTTTAAATATCAATTTATTTTCTTTTAAAGTTAATGAAAATTTTGAAATAATTTGTATACTTAAAATTTCAAATTTTTTAGTAATTATTTTTTTTTAAATTTTTATATAATCAATAAACTATATTTTTTAACGTAAAATAATATTAATATTTACTAGTTTATTCGTTACTTTAGATATTATTGTAAATATTTTTTATTTAATTATATAATAATTTATTCTAGCATTTTATTAGTAGAAATTTTAATGTATGTTCAATTATTTTTTAAAATATTTTTAAAATATTATAATTATAGAATTAATTATTATTTAATGTTTTTTAATACAAATTTAAATTTCATAAATAAAAATTTTAGAAAAATTTTTATATAAATTTTACAAATTTTATAATCATTAAAATAGTTATTATTATCTTTATTAATATAATTTTTTTTGTATTTATATATCTATGAAATTATTTATTTATAATAAACTATTTTTATAATTATACGAGGAGAATATGTTTTTAATGGATTGGTCATTTATAGACAATGGCATATGTACCTTTATTATACAAAATAAAAAAAATATTAAAACAAATAAATTATTAAAAAAAATTTAAATCATTAAAGATTAGTAATGAAAAATATCTCGAGCCCAAATAGCTAGTGAATAATCCCTAACTAAATGCTTATATTTTTTGAAAAATAGAATTTAATAAATAAATGCTTGCAATTAAATATAAAATAGTAAAAAAAATTAACATATTTATTTTATGATGAATCTTTTCTCGATTTAATTAGCTAGGGATACTCCATCACTAAATACATTGCTAAGTTTCCAACTTTTCTTTACATGGAAATCTATGATAATATTAGCGACGGAATGTTTTCAATCGAAAATTTTTATCGCTAATCCATCACTAATTTGTCACTAATCCATCGCTAATTCTTAATTCAATATAAAATCAAAAATCTTTTGTAATGCCCTAGCTAATTCCTCACTATTTAGCTAGGGATTTTTCCTAGCTAAATTTCCCAAGATAAACTTACATTTTCTTATAGTGATCTATCTGTCTATATATCTATCTATCTATATGTCTGTCTGTCTTTCTGTCTATTTATCTACCTATCTATTTGTCTATCTATGTGTTTATATATCTATCTATCTGTCTGTCTGTCTAACTATTTGTCTATTTTTCAATCTATCTATTTGTTTAAGTATCAATCTATCTATTTTTCTATCAAATTTACTCTCTTCTATCTATCTTTCTTTCTATCAATTTATCTATCTATTTTTCTTTCTATCAATCTATCTATATATCTATCTATCTATATATCTATATGTCTATCTATATATCTATATGTCTATCTATCTATCTATTTAACTATTTAATAATCTACCTATCTTTCTATCTATCTGTCTATATATGTATGTATGTATCTATCTATCTATTTATTAATCTATATATCTATCTATTTATCTATCTATCTGTCTTCTATGTATCTATCTATCTATATATCTATTTGTCTCTCAATTTGTCTAATAATTAGTCTTTCAATCTGTTTATCATTATGTCTATCAATTTGTGTATTAATATATCTATCAATCTTTATATCAATCTGTCTAACCATCAATCAATCTGTTTATCATTAGTATCTCAATTTGATTATGAATCAATCAATTTGTCTATCTATATATTGACATGTCTATATATCTATCTATCTATCTATCTGTGTGTCTATCTATGTATCTATATATCTATCTATCTATTTATTTGGTTATCTATCTATTTATTTATCTATCAATTTCTATCTATCTATCTATTAGTCTATCTTTTATTTTTTTGTCTTTATCTATCTATCTATCTATCTATGTGTCTATCTACTTGTCTATTTATCTATCTATCTATATGTCTATATATCTGTTTATCTATTTATCTATCTATCTATCTATCTATATGTCTATCTATCTATCTATCTAACTAACTAACTATCTATCTGTCTATCTATCTACCTAACTATATGTCTATCTAACTAACTATCTGTCTATTTGTCTATCTATTAATCTATCTATCTGTCTATCTATGTACGCATCTATATATCTATCTATATATCTATCTCTCTGTCTATCTATTTTTCTATCTATCTATCTATCTGTCTATCAATATATATATATATATTTATCTATCTATATATTTGTCTATCTATGTACCTATCTATCTATCTATTTATCATTCTATCTATATATCTATCTATCTATCTATCTATCTTTCTATCTATCTAACTTTCTATCTATCTATCTATCTATCTATTTGTATTTCTATATGTCTATATATCAGTCTAAATATAAGTATATATGTCTCTATATAAATATATATCTATTTATATATGTATCTTTCTTTTTGTCAATTTTTTTATCTATCTAGCTATCAGTCTATTTATCTGTCTGACTATCATTCTATCTATCTATTTATCTATCTATTTGTCTATCTGTCTGTCTGTCTGCCTATCTGTCTATTTATTTATCCTTATTTTAATCTACCTTTTTAATTATCTAATAATCTATCGATTTATTTGTCTATCTATCAATAAATCTATCTATCTATCTATTTGTTTATCTATTTATCTATCTATTTATCTATCTATAAGTCTATCAATTTGTCTATTTATTCATCTAATAATATGTTTATCAATTTATTAACAATCTATCAATTTATTAGTATATTAATCAATCTATTTGTCTATCAATTTATCTATCAATTTCTCTATAAAACTATATATCAATTTGTCTATCAATTTATATATCAAAATTTTTATCCATATGTCTATCAATCTGTCTATGAATTTTTCTATCTATCTGTTTATATATTTTTCTATTTTTCTATCTATTAATCTATCAATCACTAATCAATCAATCTATCTATCTTTTTATCTATCTATCTTTTTGTCTGTCTGTCTATTAGTCTTTTTGTTTATCTATCTAATCTATCTGTCTATCTGCATGTCTATCTATCAGCTTTTTATTTGTTTATCTATCTATCTATCTATTTGTCTATCTATCTATTTATTAATATATCTATCTATCTCTCTATATTTATATATATCTATTTGTCTATCTATCTATCTATTTATCTATTTTCCTATCTATTTTTTTTATCTGTCTGTCTATCTATCTAATAATCAATCAATCTATCTATCTATATATCTTTCTATCTATCTATTTTTCTTTATATCTATCTATTTGTCAATCTATTTGTCTATATATATATATATATATCTGTTTGTCTATCTACCTATCTATTTACCTATCAAATTATCAATCAATCAATATGTCTATCAATCTATCTATCAATATGTCTATTAATCTCTCATTTTATCTATTTATCATTCTATCAATCATTTTGTCTATCTATCTATCTATATGTCTAACTATCTATCTATCTATTTGTCTATTTATCTGTCTATATATTTTTCTATCTATATGTCTATCTATATATCTACCTACCTATCTATCTATCTATCTATACGTATATTATTCTGTCAATCTATCTATCTATAAATCTATATATAAATATATCTATAAATCTATCTTTCAAACTGTCTATCTGTTTTTCTATGTATCTATTTGTCTGTCTATTTATTTATTTCTCTGATTATTTATTTTCTATCTATCTATCTGTCTCCATGCCTACCTGACTGTCTGCCTATTTGAATCTATTCCTTTCAGTCTATATATCTATCTACTTTTCTGTTTGTCTGTTTATTTTTATATCTATTTGTCGGTCTGTCTCTCTATCTATCTGTTTATATGTCTATTTGTCCATCACTACCAAAAAAGCCTATGTGGCTAAAGAAAGTTCCCTACTATTTAGGCTTATTCTGTTACTAAAATAGAATAATAATGGATGTACAATAGAAATTATACCAAGCTAAAGTGCTCCTCACAAAATATTAATGAAAAAAAAATTCCCTAGAAAATTTTTGATACACAGAATTTCCCTAGCTAATTATATTTTTCCCTTTCTTAATTTTGATCATAATTAAGAATAGTAATTTATATTTTTAGACTGAATATATACATAAAATTTTCTAGCAAAATTAGCCAGGGGAAAATTCGTAGCTATTTTTATTCAAATAATTTGTTTACAAATTTATTTTTGTACAAAAAATTTGATTACATATTTTTAAATTTTTATATTAAATTGAAAAAAACATATACTATAAACCATTATTAATAATTAATAAAAAGTAAATGCTATTAATAAATTATCTGTTACAATAATTACATACTTAAAACAAAAACATAACATAGGTATATAATCATCTAAAACTAAATCATCATCATCATCATTAGCTTGTGTCTTTTGTGCTTGGCTCTCTTGCATGGGTACTATGCTGAAACTCAGTGTGCTATTTATCTCATCACGTCTGCTAACTATGACTCCATTTAGGTCATATGCTGTTGCATTTCATTTATTATTTCTTTAATCTCATCATTTACTTCTTTCATTTCCTGCATTTCTTCCTTCTAAAAAGTTATCTGAAGATCCATAGAACCCTCAACTAGTAAGAAACAACTTTCATACATTTCTCCATGAGTTCTTATAATAAAATAAAATAAAAATTGTGCTAGATATAAATAAATTAAATATTATATAATTCATTATACACTTAACTTTCAACATTTACTATAGCAGTCAAATAGTTATGGAACAACCAAAGTATTAGCCACTTTCATAACAACTATATAGTTTTTACTCACTTGATTCAACATTAAAAACAACTCTCTTTGATACATATAAAAAAAGAACCCAAAACACCAATCCACATGTTGCACACACTACACCATGGCTACATCAAACAAGCACACAGTGCATGTCCAATACATCAAGCACACATGCACGTTCACTGCACCATGCACACACTATGCACTTCCAAGCAGTTATGCACCTTGGCTATGCATCTAAGAAATTACATCTCATGGCATCATTGCCCACTAGACCATGCATCCACTAACAACATATGCTTGCAAAATAAATCAAACACTAATAAGAACTATAAAAAATACCTTTTGCAGTATCATCTACAATCTCGAGCCACTTGATCCAATTGTTACATTCTCTATTGGTGAACTGGCCTATCAACATTACATGCATTAATGAGTGCCTTAGTTGGTATGGATTGAACTTTATATAAGATTTGAGTTACTATAAATATGCTCCTTCACTGTTCCATTGTGCGCGAACTCATAAACAAGCATATTGCCACCCTCTTGACAATATCCAATGAATTGCACTAAGTTTCAGTGATGTATTCTTAAAAGTAGAATCATCTATAAGAGATGCAGAAATAGTCCAAACAACAATTAGCAGCTACAATTTTTTGATAAAAAGAAAGAAGGCATTTTAGAATTATGCGTTAACCTAGAAGTTATCACGAATTAAAAAAATATAATGCTTGATTATGATTTTTTTTGTTGAGATATGTTTCTAGTTTGTATATAGTTCAGTCAATGAGCTCCTCATAGTGTTATTGTTGCTCCATTCATGACCCTCTCATCCAACATAAAATGTGCCTTTTCAAAATGGAACATGATGTCGAGATCACACTGACAATTAAGAAATCAGAATTCAAAAAAAACTAAGTTAAATTACTTCATGAGAAGAATTGAAAGATGAGGCTGATAAGTTCATCGTGTTGGAGTTAAATTCTACTGCATTCCCAAAATGACAATCCATTTTTTTAACTAATATATGTATGAATTCTAAAATCACCAACTCATTCTGCATCATGTAGATTCTACTCACTAATATCATTTTTCATTTAATAAGAAAAAAAATAAAAAACAAATAAACAAAACAAATTGATTCAGCTTAACTTGATTTAGAATAACACATACTTGAAATACATCTTATGTACAATATTGTAGATGCGATAGGAACTTACTCCATCATTTTCAATGCCAACCCGGATAAATAAAGATGCATAGCATTGTTATACAATTTTGTAGTTATGATACTCCACAAATGAGCACCACAAAGAGATCACAATATAGAAGCAACTTCAAATAATGTAACATGAGCAAAGCCCATGGCTGTGAAGAATCCACATCTCTGAGAAATGAAATTGGAAAAAAAGTAACAAAATAATAAAAAAATAAAAATGACCTACTACTCTGTGTGAGTAGGGCATTTCTGAACAACTTCACTTCTAGGGCACACCATTCATCAATAGCTTGCCATTCATAGTTGAACTTCCATCATTATATGGTAGATAATAGTTATTAAATTATTGATTTGAACTTACATCTTGATAAAACTATATCATACAAATAGAAGTGTGGCATATCTTTTTAGTTTGTAAAAATTATTAAGTGGTGTTTATTAAAAGGTAATCCAAATTATTCCAGTTCAACAATATTTCAAAATTAGTTTAGTTGATCGTGATGATTGTATGTAGCAAAAAGAGATCTAGATAGTGATTATCATTTACAAATAACAAGAATAATATCTCTCCTCGCTACTACTATCTCTAGAGGCTAGACATAGCAGAGCCTACAGATTCTCCAACGAGTTTTTTTACTACTATTTTCTCTATCGAACCATTTTCTTTCCTAATTTAGATGGACATAGAGTGAGCAAAAAGGAAAATAAATGAAGAAATATTGAATGGACAAGAGGACGTGGTTGTACGAGTTGTTTAAAGTGCACTTGACTGCCTTTGTGCATGAAAAATTATGTGAACAATGAGGCAAGATAAATGTTATGCCTTGTCATTCTTGCTTTACAAATAATATCCAGTGCTCCCCTAATCGCATCCTTTGATTTTCCCCAGATCTAGTTTAGTGGCGTTTCATTTCTTTTTACTAATGAAAATATTTGCCAGCTATAATTCCCTCTATGCTTTCATTTCAGTATGCCCACCTATAGCAGAGGGAAATGTTTCTAGTTAAAGAAGCAACAACAGCAACAATAATGTTTATAGAAGAGAATACCAATTTTTTTTTGATGGATTTGATGAAGAAGAATGTGTAGAAGTATTAAGCAATGAGAGTAGAGAAAATAAAAGAAGCTTAACAATAGATCAAGTGAAAGCGTTGGATAATTACTTTGAAGTGGAGAACAAGCTTGAACCAGAGAGGAAAAACAAACTGGCTCATGAACTTGGCTTGCAGCCAAGACAAATAGCTGTTTGGTTCCAAAACTACCAAGCTAGGTGGAAAACCAAGCAATTAGAAGAGATTATGGCCTCTTGAAAGCAAATTATGACTCACTGAAGCTCAATTATGAAGTCCGTGATCATTATCAAGAAGCCTTGATAAATTAGATTAGGGAACTAAAGGCATAGCTCAATGCTAAAAACATGGAGAGTAGTAGCTTGTTCAAGAAGGGGGAGGTTTTTTTTTAGAAATATATGGGAAGGAGTTGAAGAGTGGGTCATCAGATAGTGATTCGAGTGCGATCCTAAACGATGTTAGCAATTCGAATCTTGGGATTTCTTCTATCAGGTTGAAAAGCTATAGCTAATCATATATCAAATTATGATAGTCAAGCATGGAATCATGGATTAATACATATAGACAGGGATTGTGGTTGAAGAATACAGAAGCATGGAATCAAACTGTGTTTATCATAGTTCCTCTCCCGAAAGGAATTGTGATGAACAGTGAACATAAGTAACTTTTAGGATTTTATTTATAACCATAAAATAAATAAATAAATAATATATATATATATATAATGATTATAAATTTTAATGAATTCGTATATTTTTATGAAAATAATATGAAATAAATTTATAGGCATAAAATTTCATATTATTTGATATATTTTATAATTTATAAAAATCCTAAATTAACTTAAAATGAGAAGATAATAAAAAAGATTTATTTATTATTTATTAAGAATGGAATAAAAAAAAGTTAATATTAAAAATATTACCCCATGGTTTAGTTGTTATAAATATAAGTAGGGGTAAAAATAAACATTGAATTAAAATCAACTCAGGGTTAGTTTGATAGAACTCTTTAATTGTGTTAATAAGACAAAATTATTTTAGTATTTTTAGGACAAAAAAATATTTAGTAATTTTAAAAAAAAAATTATTGAAACTCTAAAAAAATACATAAAGTGTTCTTTTAATAAGCACATAGAGATATTTTTTTATAACACTTGAAGTGTTCTTTTAATAATTAAAATATTTTTGTAAATATTTTTTTAAAAGATTCCTATAGTCATAAAAATATTTTTTTAAGTTTTATTAATATAAATAATTACTTGTTTATTCATTATTTCAGTTTTTTTGTAAATATTTTTTATAATCATACAAATTATAATTGTAGTTTTTTAGTAATACAAATAATTATGTATGTTCATTTATTAATTTAAAAATTTTAAAAATTGTTTATAATAAAAGAATTAATTATTTTTTGTTTTTATTAATACATATATTTAAAAATCTTTATTAATTAAATCAAATATTATTTTTAAATATTTTTAAAATTTTATAATCCAACAAATAGTTAATTTAGGCTTTATTAATATAAATTTTTATTCGTTTTTATATATTTGTAATTATTTATTTATAATATCCTATTTTTATAAATATATGAGGAGAAGCCATCTATCAGGATCCCTAATCCATATACCATGACGAACCTTTAATATACAAAAATATATCAAATATTAAAACAAATAATATATATAATATATAAATATATAATATATAATTCATTATAGATTAACAACGGAGATAATCTTGAAGTAAATAGCTAGAAAAAATTCAAAATCTAAATGTATATATTTTGTGAAATTTATTTTTTAAGGACTAATCGCAAGCTATAAATATATAATCGTAAAAAGAATTTTCAAGATAATGATTTAGCGAGGAATTTTATCTTGATCTAATTAGCAAGGAAAGATTCATCT
>JAREIK010003145.1:0-107808 GCA_029783825.1 Sapria himalayana | reverse complement strand
CAGAATTTACGAAAATTTTTCGTCACTAATTCATCGCAAATTCCGACGCTAAAAAACCCACTTTTCTTGAATGGATTTTACGAAAATCTTCCGTCGCTAATCCATTGCTAAATCCCCTATTTTTTATGGAATTTACAAAAAATTTACTGTCGCTAATCCATTGCTATTTAGCTAGAGATTGATCTCTAGAGAAAATTCCTTAGCAAAAACAAATTTTTCTTGTGATTCTATCTATTTGTCTATCTACCTATTAATGTATCTCTCTATCTATCTATCTATTTATATATCAATACGTCTATCTATTTATTATCTTTCTATCAATCTATCTTTCAAACTATTTATATATCTATCTATATATCATTTTAATAGTCTATCTAATAGTATATATATATCTAACTATCTATCTGTCTATCTATTTGAATGTCTAAAAGTCAATCTGTCTATCTATCTGTCTGTTTATTAGTCTATCAATCTATCTACATATGTATCTGTCAGTCTATTTGTCTAACTATCTATCAGTCTATATATCTGTCTATCTATCTATCTATCTCTCTAAATATTACTTTGTATATCTGACTATCTATTTGTATGTATATATTTCTATTTATCTGTCTATCTATCTATATGTATATCTATATATACAAATGTCTATCTATCTATTTATCTATATGTTTGTCTATCTATCTGCATATCTATTTCTTTATATGTATGTCTATCTATGTATCTATCTATCTGTCTGTCTGTCTATCTGCCTATCTATCTATTTGTGTATCCATCCATCTATATGTCTATCTATATGTCTATCTATCTGTTTATCAATCAATCTATCTATCTATCTATCGATTTATCTATCTATATATCTATTGATTTTTTTATCTATCTATCTATCTATTTGTATAACTATTTGTCTATCTATTTATTTATGTGTCTGTCTATCTATCTATCTATATAAATATTTGTATATTTATCTTTTGTCTATCTATCTATCAATCTGTCTGTCTATCTTACTATCCATTTGTCTTTCTTTAGATTTGTCTATCTATCTATATGTCTATATGTTTTTTAATAGTCTATATATCTTTTTTTCTAAATGTCTATCTATCTATTTCTCTTTTTGTTTGTATATCTATCTATCTATATGTCTATCTATATGTTTGTTTATCTATTGGTTTATTCGTCTAAATATCTTTCTTTTTATATGCATGTCTATTTGTCTACCTATTTGTCTATCTTTATCTTGTCTATCTATCTGTCATTTATAAATCAATCAATCAATCAATCTATCTATCTTTCTATTTTTATATCTAATTATCTATATATCTATTAGTCTATTTTTCTATTTTTCTCTTTATCTATCTATCTATCGGTTTATTTTTCTATCTATCTATTTATCTATCTTTATGTCTATCTATCTCTCTATTTAATATCTACATACTTATCTATCTATCTATCTATCTATATAAATGACTATCTATAAATGACTATCTGTATGTATATATTTCTGTATATTAATTTGTCTAATAATCTATCTACCAATTTATCTATCATTATGTGTATCAATTTGGCTATCAAATTGGCTATAAATCTATCTCTCAATCTATCTTTCAATCTAATTATCAATTTGACATATATTTGCCTATCTAATTTTTAATCTATTTATATATTTGCCTATCAATTGGAAATCTATGTTTCTATATATATATATATATTATCTAGCTAGCTATCTTTCTTTCTTTCTAACATTCTTTTTATCTATTTGTCTATTCTATCTGTCTGTCTGTCTGTCTATCTTTCAATCTATCTATCTATATACTATCTATTATCTATCTGTCTATATTTTCATATTACTATCTATCTATTTGTCTATCTGACTATTTATCTGTCAATCTATTTATCTATCTATCTATCGAAATCTATATCTATCTATTTATCTATCTGTCTATATTTCCATATTATTATCTATTTATCTATATATCTATTTATCTATTGATTTATTTATCTATTATATGTTTATATATGTAATCTATCTTTCTATATATCTGTCCTATCTAATATGTTTATTTATCTTTCTATCTTTCTATCTTTCTATCTTTTTGCCTATCTATTTGTCTATTATTTATCTATCTATATATTTATTTTCTATCTTATTTGTCTATCTATCTATTCATCTTAATGTCAATCTTATTTCTATCTAATTATTTATAAATATATCAATCTATCTATCTTTCAATATTTTACTAATTTGTCTATTAATATGGGTATAAATCGGGCTATCAAACTATATATCAATCTGTCTATCAATCTAACTTTCAAAAAAATAATCTATCTGTCTATTTATCTATTAATCTTTCTATATATTTATCTCTATATATATATATATATATTAATCTGTCTATCTATCTGTATGTCTATCTCTCTATCTATCTATTTTTCTATCTATCTATCTATCTATGAATCTATCGATCTATCTATCTATGAATCTATCGATCTATCTATCTATCTATCTTTCTATCTATATGTCTATCTATCTTTCTATCTGTCTTTCTATCTATATATCTATTTATATATTAGTATATCTTTTTATCTATTTATATGTCTATATATCCGAATATTTTTTTTTATCTATTTATATCTCTATCTATCTGTCAATCTATATCTATCAATCTATATCTATCAAACTTAATTTATCTATATATCTTTTTATTTATATGTATATCTATATTTTTATCAATTTATCTATGTATCTGTCTATATATCTATGATGTAATCTGTCTTTCAATCTATCTATCATTTTTACTATCAATTTGTCTATCAATCTTTCTTTATATCTATATATCAATCAATCTTTTAAT
Organism: Sapria himalayana; assembly: GCA_029783825.1. Classification (NCBI taxonomy): domain Eukaryota; kingdom Viridiplantae; phylum Streptophyta; class Magnoliopsida; order Malpighiales; family Rafflesiaceae; genus Sapria; species Sapria himalayana. The sequence goes on along the minus strand of JAREIK010003145.1, from coordinate 104,956 downwards.
CTATCTATTGTAATGTCTATTAATCTGTTTATCTATATGTCTATCATTCTATCAATATTTCTATCTATATATCTATCTATTAATCAATATATCTACATATGTATATACCTATCTATCTATTTATCTGTCTATCTCTCTATCAATTTATCTACTTATCTATATATCTATCTATCTGTCTATAAATCATCTATCTATCAATCTATCTCTCTATCTATATGTGTATATATCTATCAATCTACCTATCTATCTATTTGTCTATATATCTATCAATATATCTATTTATCTATCTATCTTTATGTCTAACTATCTATTTATCTCTATATCTATCTATTTATTTATTTATCTTTCTATCTATCTATAAATCTATCAATTTTTTTACCTATCTCTATCTCTCTATCAATCTATCTATTTATTTTTCTATATTTCTAAATGTCAATCAATCAATCTATTTATTTAACTATCTATCTATCTATTTATATATATATATCTATCTATCTATCTATGTGTCTGTCTATCTGTCTAAATATATGTCTATCTATTTGTCTATTTATATATATATCTATCTATTTCTCTATATATTTGTTTATCTATCTCTCTATATATCTGTCTATCTATCTGTATATCTATCTTTCTATCTATATATCAATCAATCAATATGTCTGTCTATTTATCTATCAATCTTATCTTTGTATGTATGTATCTATCTTTCTATGTGTTTGTCTGTCTATATATCTATCTATAATTATGTCTATCATTATGTCTATCAAATAGTCTATCAATCTCTCTATCAATTTGTCGATCGATTTGTCAATAAATTTGTATATCAATCTATATATAAATCTATCAATCAATCTATCTATCTATCTATTTGTCTATCTATCTTTATATCTGTCTATCTATCTATCTATATATCTATCTATCTGTTTATATATCTATCTATCAATCTATATTTATATCTATTTGTCAATCTATCTGTATAATAATCTATCTATCTGTCTGTCTATATATATGGCTATTTATCTCTCTATCTATATACCTTTCTAAATGTCTATCTATCTATCTTTATATCTATCTATTTATCTATCAATCAATCTATCTATCTATCAATTAATCTATCTATCTGTATATCTATAATATATCTATCTATCTATTTGTTTATCTATCTATCTTTATATCCATATATTTATCAGTTTATCAATCAATCAATCAATCAATCTATATTTATATCTCTCTATCTATATAGCTCTCTACCTACCTATCTATCTATCTATTTACCTTTCTAATTATTTATTTATATATCTCTCTATCTGTCTTTCTATATATCTATCCGCCTCTCTATCAATCTATCAGTCTATCAGTTTATCAGTCTATTAGTCTATCTATCAATCTGACTATCAATCAATCTATCTGTCTATTAGTCTATCTATCAATCTGACTATCAATCAATCTATCTGTCTATTAGTCTATCTATCAATCTGACTATCAATCAATCTATCTGTCTATTAGTCTATCTATCAATCTGACTATCAATCAATCTATCTGTCTATTAGTCTATCTATCAATCTGACTTTCAATCTATCTATCTATATTTTTGTCTGTTTGTTTATCATTCTATCTTTCTATTTTATGTCAAAATGTTTATATGTCAATCTATATATCTATGTAACTATCTAACTATTATATTTATAAATTAATTTATATATATTGTTTCTATTTTTCTATCTCTCAAACTATCTAATTGTCTTTCTATTTTCGGCATATTTGTCAATCTTTCTATATATATATATATATATATCACTCATTATTTTTGTTTTCCTTTATATTTGTCAGTTTATCTAAATGTCAATCTAACAAATAGGAAATCAAGTTATTATCAACAATTGGTATTGGAGGTTTAGGTTGTGCATTATGATGCACCAATGGGCGAAGTTACTATTGATGATAATAATGAATTTAATAAATAGTAATTATTTTGCAGACAATATCAGCATGTTAAAAGAGGTGTTCTCAATTCTCATACACAGTGTTTTGCAAGAATTGTCTAAAGGAATTTATATTTTGTAGACAGTAATGTCTGCATTTGAAAGAAAAGTGAAAATAAAAGAAATATATAGAACGAAATTTGGATTCTTGAAAATATAGATGGAGGATTATATACACTAGAAAAATCTATATCAACCCCTTCTGAGGAAGATGATAGAGTCTAAGAAGAAAGAAGAGTACATGCTAGCACTTGAATTCATTTGAAATATGATATTTTACAAACTTACTTTCAATATAAAAAATGAGAAGAGCATAGTAAGGCTTACGATGGCTCTTGCTAGTATATACGAAAAACTAATTGATGCTAAGAAAGTGCACATGATGAGGTTTTTTTTCAACCTGAAGTTGATATAAAGCACATCAGTGACCCAACAACTCAATAAAGTCAACAGAATCACAACCCAATTAAGTTTGTTTGGTATTGAAGTCAATGATGAAGTATGTGCATTGATACTTTTGTGTTCTCTATCAAAAATTATCGTATTACAATTATAGTTGCTCATAGTTCATCAAGAACTAATAAATTGAAATTTGATGATGTTCAAGATCTAATTCTCAGCAAGGAGATTCAATAGAGATAGACAAGTGAAACATCAACCTCTTTGAAATTATATACAAAGTTAATTGAAAGAAATTCAACCAAGAGAAAATATTAAAGCAAATCAAAAACAAGAGGTCTAAATCTAAGAATCATTGTAATTATAATAGCTCAAATACCATTAAGTATTGAAATTATAGAGAGACAAGAAACTGCAAAAATCAATGCAAGTGTTAGTTATTTTATAGCATGGTAAAATATATCACAAGAATATGAGTTTAACAAGTAATAAAGTGAACTCTATGAATCTGGATTATCATTTCATAGATATTGATTATTTGGATTAATTATCAAAGTATCTTCATTATCTAAGCTTACAATAAGTAAATAGTTTCTAGTGTTTACTCAATTAAATAATTCTATGGTTAGCTTACTATAAGTAAACAATATCAAGTCCATGGGTATATACTTTAAGAGTTAATGGCTATAGAGGTGATAAAATATGTGAGAGCTACTCATCCATATAGGTGGAACTTCTCAAACCCATCAAAAAGTCATCGACATCAATTCATGTAGGAAATAATGTATGTCAGATGAGCTAGATATCTAATATAATTTAATTCAGTATGAATCATATTGATAGTCAATGCTAGGGTATTTATAAGAGAGCCTTTGCGGCATTTAATTAAACATAGTAATTAAAATATTTCAAATATATACATGTATTTAAATGTCTTGTAAATTAGTATCAGTATACATAAAGCCTATTAGATTTTTATTTGAACTAATTGAAAACCGATCAACAAATATTTACAGATATTAATTTGACATTAACATATATTAATGTGACTATACTTTAAATTTACAGATATTAAATACACTCTTACATTTTTATAAGAGTGTGTGGTTTTCCATATACATAAAGTCATGTATAAAATATAGTTTACAGATATTAATTTAATTATACTTATTGGGTAGGCAAGGCATTATGGAATAATAGATATTTTCATAATGAAAATTTATTAGACATGTATTTCATAATGATGACTTACAAATTTCAAATATACATTATTAAAATCCTATCATAAAGTCAATATATCTTTATTTGTGTAAAATATGTATATAATGTTATATGTATTATACTAATTATATCTGAAATACATGATATGTATATTGAATGTATCATATATAAAATTATGATATATATATATATTGCTATATTTATATATAGTTATTTTTATGTAAACTATTTTTATAGTTATAAATATAATAAAATACACTTATATATTTATGTGTTATATACACACTGCCCAACACAAAACACCCATTTTGTGTTATATACGATTAAGTTTATATAAGCAATCCAACTATAATTAAATTAACAGAATATGTATTATAAAAAAAAGTATAATTAAATTAACATAATATGTATTAAAAAAGTATAATTAAATTATTTTATATTAGCATACCTACTACCCAACACAACAAAAATACATTAGGTATGTATCACAATAAGTATTATTAAATTAATGTATACGATTAAAGAAGAAGAATTTCAGAAAAAAATGTAACAGAATCAATACGCATTTAAGATAATCGATGAATAATTAGTGTAGAAAACGTACCTCAAATCAATAACAAATTATTGCATAATTCAAATATGTTTTGATGTGTCAGTGTCAAGAGAAAGAGGGAGGACTGCGGAGGACTTGCGTCGCTTAATCTTTAAAAATGTCGGGAGAAAGATGGAGGACTTAGTCTCGACAAAATAAACATTAAATAACAAATTATATATATTTCCAAAATATTTATATTTTTAATTATAAAAACATTAAATAAATTATATAATATATATAAAATACAAAAAGACTCATTTATTTTCTTTATTATCAAAATTATTTCAACTAAATTAATGTGCATGTAGCAAGGTATAAATAAAAAATATTCACCTTACAATTTTTTATTATAATATTAATTTAATAATAAATATATAAACAATTTATAAAATATATATGTTTAGCCTTCTAAAAAAATATCAAATAGCTATAAAATTAACAAACTTAGTATAATAAGACATACATGAAAAGATGATTTGTCTTCTATCCACTCTCCTAAGTGTTATAAAATACTCTTATTATTAAAAAATATATAAAATTTTATATTTTATGGTTATAAATATTTAAGAATTCATCATATTAATTTTTATGAAGATAATATGTAATAATTTTAAAGGCATAAAATTTCATATTATTTGATATCATTTATAATTTTAAAAATTCAAAAAAGTATTTAAAGTGATAATTAAAAAAATTATATTAATTATTTTAATAAAGACTACATATTAAAAGTTAATAGAAAAAATATTACTCAATTGTTTAATTCTTATAAATTTGAGAAGGGGCAAACATATATTTATTTATTTTTAAATATTAATTTATTTTTAAAAATTAATTTATTTTTTTTTACTTTAATGAAAAAATTTATATTTTTCTTATATTTCAAAAATTTCAAATTTTATATTAATTATATTTTTTAAAAGTTTCCTATATACTACAGTATATATGTACGTATATACTACAATATTATATGTACATATATATAATCACAAAGCCTGAAATGACACAAAACTACAACAAATTAGTATTATTCCATTTATACGTCACAAAGGTGGAACAAAACTTCGCTATCAACTTAAATAAGAAATATAAAGATTATTTAAATTTTGGAAAATATCTCTAAAAAATCATAGAGAAAAACCTAGAAGATGAGCCACGAGCCAGGCTTGGGGCATCAAAGTTCACATCTTGCCTCACCGTAACTAGAACTCTCTATCAGTCCCAAGGCTTATAAGGGTGTTGCTCTACAGCGCCATGCCTGAGTCGACAAGCTAGCGAAAGAACTAGCAGATGAAATTGAGACTGATAATTTGTAGCAGTAACCATGAAAATATAAATAGGAATCTTGAACATAGAAAAAATGAGCACTCCACCATGCTAAAGTGCAACACAAAATGATGAATAAATTATTAGAATAATAATTTTGAAAACCTATAATATAAGAAATCCCTGTCTTACATTTTTAAAACAATGACATAACAAAATTTTATTACATCTTATTCATCAATGTATCTACCGATAGTGCATAAAGTATAATCTATCTGTGCATTGACATTGCTTTCTCATCCTCAGCTCCTCTGATCACCATCTATCAGGTACTACAAAGCTGTCCGAGTCACGGTGCATCATGTCTAGTAAAAAAATTCTTCACTTATACAAACTTCATATGGAGAACAATGAGGTACCATATCAGTACGAAATTTAAATACGTGAATAAAATAAAATAAACAAATAAAAAAATTTATGTTTTGATAAATATATAATACTATAGTATATATGTTCATATATACTGTAGTGTATATTATCATATATTACTACAGTATTATATGTACAAATATTTCAGTAATATATGTGTATATACATACGTATATACAACATTTGCTGTTGTTGTTGCTGCCGCCGTCGTAGATGCTACTACCACTGCCCCTACTACTACTGCCATTGCTTCCATTGTTGTTCCACTGTCCCTGCTGCAGCTGTCACTAATGCTGCTCCTACCAGCACCACTACTGCTGCTCTTGCTATTGCTATTGCCACTACTGCCGTTGCTGTCGTTGCTGCCGTTGCTGCCGTTGCTGCTACTGCTGCTGTAGTAGCTGCTGCCACTGCCACAGCAGCTACTGCCGCTAGCTACCACTGATAATAAAAGTGGGAATGGAAATGATGCTCGACTGATGAACTTCCCTACCAACCCCTCGTTTTGAGATTGAGCAAGTTTTTGACGTAGCGGCGAGCTACTTCTCCCTAAACAAGACCCGATATTCCTCTTGGCACTCGTAGCTATAAAAATTAGGTAATGATACATTTTTCCTTCCAATTGAATATAGTTTTGTGCGATGTAATAAACTTACACGAGACTACACGAGCATCATTATCATCATCATAATACATAGTACAATTATAACCTATCATTGTAGTGCCTACAGCAAGGAAACTTACTTCCTCATACATACTCTTTGTACCATGTGATAATTACATATCTACACAATTACTAAAAGATTTAAGACCAAGCTATGGCTGCCTGGCTGGCCTAGATAAGAAATATCTTCATGACACAGCTTGGGAAAGGTCTAATATTCATGACTTTTATGACCTGCATCGGTAAGTAATGCATGATGATGACCAGACCAGCCTGAGCAATTATATATTCAAATGCGCGGGCATGTGTGTATGTGAATGGGCGTGTATGTATGACTATATATACATGTCTACAAATAAATATATGCACCCACTTATGTACATACTCATTATATACCTACATATATACTCAGTATATACTTATCTATATACCAAGTATATTCATACTTATATACTCAGTATTTGTACATATACAGTGCATGTCATGCACCACATGACTGAAAATAAAGATCAGCACACAACAAGAGATAGCACATGAGGCCTAGTATTGCACTGCCAGAACATCCAACTCTGCATGGTAAGAAGAAACCTAGTGTCATTAACAAATTGCATTGGCTTCAGACTTTACGAAAACTAATTGACAAATAGAAAATAAAAAAAGTCGCCCAGTGAAAATCAGAATATTACATGCCCTGAAAAATAGAATTTGTATCTTCCAAAACAAAACAAAAAAAGAACACGTGCCAAAACAAAATAATACAATCTTCAATGACCTTGATGCTAATTCAATCACAACATGCTTTCTATCTTATAAATCTAACATGCTCTCAAATATTAATTTCATCATGTATTTCTTCTTCTGTTTGGCTTTGTACTTGGTCTCTTATTTAGGTTTGGTTGCATTAGGAATGAGGCACCTAAATGCATGTATTTATATTATTGAACATGATATAAAAGTGGGGGAAATAAAAGTTAATATGCCACCACCACCACCATCATTTCAGCTAACATGCTGGAGACTTCCCCAAGACACCTGATGTTTTTTTTAAAGAACAAAAGTAAAAGTGTTTGGAGCATACCATCAATATAAGCACTACACTACAAAGACTATATACAAGTGAAAAAAAAATACATAAATTAAAATTGTGCAATAAATATAATAACTATTATATATATTCATCACCTCAATCTTCAAAGAAAAAAGAAATTAAGATAGTACAGATAGTTCTCATTAATATCTTTACCAACAAATGTGATGAGAATGGCTATTGCCTGGCCTAGCACGTGGCGAACCTAGAATAGCCTAGGTTTGAATGAGGAAAGCCAAACATGCCCTCGTCAGGGCCTATCCATGGTACCTTGTTCACTTCACAAGGGCCCAGGCTCTGGACCCTGTACTCCTATGGACCATGTCTCCTGGACAGTGTGTGCAGGTGGCAAGTGCTGAGCATGATGGCAGCATTATATCAATATATTATACATAACATAGATGTGTTAATTGTTATTTGTATCTATATATACACATAATATAATTATTGTGTATTACAATATACAAAATATATACATAATGTATAAAGAATGTATATACAATGTGTATATACACTCATATTGAATATATACATATACACATTGTATATAGATATAAATTATTGTGTAGATACATGTATACATAATGTAAATACAAAATATATACATACATACCTAGTATATAAAAAAATTAAAATTATGAATTAAAAAAAATATTAAAAAAACTATTTAATTTAAAATTATAATTAATACTTATTAAAATAAAATATGGTACCATTATCTTTCAAAATAAGAACTAAAACATAAAAAATATTACAAATCATTAAGTCATAAAATGATAAAAATTATAAAATCTTTTTCAATCTAACTATTATGATTTGTACAACTTTAAATTTTTTCATATACATCATCATATGTATTTTGTTGTAATGTATGAATTTGATTTTGAAGGCTCATCTATGTATCATCTTAATCTTTCTATCATAAAAAATTTCAATAATATTGATTGTAATTTGATTTTCCTATCTAAAATAATATTCACAATCATAAATACAATAGATTTTAATATACACTAAACATAGTAAAGATCAGTAAATCACGAAACATTTAGATATCACGAAAAAATTTATATAATTTTTACAAACTCAATGCATCTAGATTCTTCATATCCTTTAAAAGAAGTAGAACAATAATTGATGTCAAAGTATTTTAACAGGTTATAAAGACTCATATTTGATAAACCAATCTTTCACTTACCTCTAACTTGTTTGAATTAAAAAGATATCATCTTTAGATACTTCATAATCATAATTTCATTAAACAAAAATACTTAATTTCTTAATATTTAAATAAATTTTTTAATTAATCATAAATTTTACTTTTTTATTCTTATATCTGATTAATCCCTAATCTAATTGTAAAAAGTTTTTATAGTTATACATATACTAAGATACAAATATATATATTTATATGTTATTATACATATAGTATATATAATTATAAATATGTTATATATAGTTAAACATATAGTTATATATAGATATATTCATACAAAAAATTATATGTAGTTATACATAAATATATACAATGTTATAAACAAATATATAGATTTACATATGGTTTTTGTATGCTTTTTGTATATTTCTATTTATCTATCTATCTATTAATCTATCTATCTGTCTATCTATCTATCTATCTATCTATCTCTCTATCTATCTTTCTTTATATCTATCTATCTGTCTGTCTGTTTATCTATCTATTTATTTATATTTCTATATGTTTATCTATCTATGTAACTTTTTGTTTATATACTTATATGTCCATCTATTTATCTTTCAGGCTGTCTTCCTCTTAACTATCTAATTGCGTTTTTGTCTATATATCTATAAGTTAATCTATATATCTATGTATGTATATATCTATCTATCTATCTATCTATCCATAGATCTAACTATCTACTTATCTATATATTTTTATTTTTTTCTGTTTATCAATCTATCTATCTTTTTATCTAATTATCTATCTGTTTAACATTCTATAAAACTATCTATCTATCTATTTATATCAGTTTATCTATCTATCTTTATATTTGCATATCTATTTATCTATGTAACTATATTTCATTCTATCTGTCTATCTATCTATCTATCTATCAATTTGTCTAATTGTCAACTATCTAGCTATTTTTATGCCTATATATCGATTTGTCTATCTATCTATATTTCTAACTATCTAATTGTCTTTCTATCTATAAGTTTATCTAACTATCTATTTATCTAGTTAACTAACTAACTATCTATCTATCTATATACCTATCTATCTATCTATTTGACTATCAAGATATCTATTTATCTATCTATATTTTTATCTAATCATCTATTTATCTATCTATATGTCTATGTAATTATCTACTTATCTATATATTTATCTTTTTGTTTATATTCTATCTGACTATCTATCAATCTATCTATATGTCAATAAGCCAATATGTCTATTTGTCTATATATCTATCTGCCTATCTTTAAATATATGGATTTATCTATCATTCTATCTGTCTATCAATCTATCTATCTATTTATCTATCGGATTTCTGTCTATCTATCTATCTATTTATTATCTTCTATTTATTTATCTCTCTATCTATCTTTATATGTTTGTATGTATCTTTCTATATATCTATTTACATATCTTTCTATTTAAATATTTGTCTATCTATAAAACTGACTATTTATCTATCTGTCTCTCTATTTATCTTACTATTTATTTATTTTTCTATCTATCTATTTGTCTATCTATATATTTGTTTATCTATTTTTTATTTATTAGTCTATCTATCTATTTGTATATCTATATATCTATTAATCTATATATTTGTTTATTTATCTATCTATCTATATGTCAATTTGTATATTTATTTATCAATATATCTAGCTATCTATCTATTTAAAATAATCTATCTGTCTATCTATCAGTATTTATATCTGTCAATCTATATATCTATCTATCTATTAGTTTATCTATCTATCTATCTATTAGTCTATCTTTTATCTATCAATCTATCTATGTGTCTATGGTTCTCTATGTCAATTATTTTATATGTCTATGTGTCTATGTTACTATATATCTATCTGCTATCTATATAATTATCTATGTATCTTTCCTTCTTTTTTTTATCTACATATATATCATATATCTGCCTATCTGTATATTTGTCTATATCTATATCTGTCTGTTTATATTTATATTTCTATCTACTTGACTATGTGTATATCTATTTATTTGTATATCTATCTATATGTATATCTATATATTTTTTGTTTTGCCTATATATGTATCAATCTTTGTATATGTCTATCTTTTTGTTTGTCTATCTATAAATTTGTTTCTTTCAATCACTCTATTCATCTATTATACTATTAGTCAATCTATCTATTTGTCTATCTTTCTATATGTCGATCAATATATCTTAATCTATCTATCTATTTGTCTATTTCTATCTCTGTCTATATCTCTCTATGTATCTTTTAATATATAAATCTATTAGAATATGTGTCTATCTATTTGTATCACAATCTTTCAATCAATCTGTCTATCTAACTATCTACGTATCTATATGGCTACTTTTCTATCTATCTGTGAATCTATCAACCTATGTAACTATATATATGATTATTTGTATATCTATCTATCTTTATATATATTTGTGTATCTATTTATCTATATATTTATTTATCTATTAATCTATCAATCTACCTAGCTATTTTTTTAACAATCTATAAATTCAGCAACTTCTCTATCTATTTATTTTCTATCTAATTTTTTGTCTATCTATCTTTCTTTGTATATATCTATCTATCTATCTGTGTATCTATCTATTTGTTTATTTCTATATATATCTATGTTTGTTTTTGTCTATTTATTTATCTAACTTTTTATTTGTCAATCTATCTATTTATTTATTTATTTTTCTATTTGTCTATTGGCCTATCTATCTATCAATGTGTCTGTCTATCTATTTGTCTATATATCTATCTAGATATCTATCTATCTATATGTTTGTCTATTTATCTATCTTTCTTTCTTTCAACTATCTGTCTATCTAAATATTTGTCTGTCTATCTTATTGTCTATCTATCTATCTGTGTATACGTATATCTTTTTATCTATCTTTTGCCTATATATTTATATATGTATCTATCAATCTATATATCTATCTATATTTCCTCTATTTTTCTATTTTCTTATCAATCTATCTATATATCTATCTATTTATTATTCAATCTAACTATCTATCTATTTGTCTAATAGTCTATCTATCTATGTGTTTCTATTTATCTATCTATCTATCTATCTATATGTCTATCAATATATTTATCTATCTATTTGTCTATCTATCTCTATGTCTATATCTCTATTTGTCTATTTGTCTATCTATCTATATGTCTATCTATATATCTATCTATTTGTCTATTTGGCTATCTATCTATTTCTATACTTGTCTATCTATCTATTTATCTATTTGTATATCTATCTATATGTTTTTCTATCTACTAAATATCTAAATATCTAAATATCTATTCATCTTACTATCTATCTATCTATATTTGAAACTATCTATTAATCTTTTTTTCCGTCTGTCTAGTTGTCTATTTGTATGTATATATATATATATATATATATATATCTATCTATCTATCTATCTATCTATCTTTTTGTTTATCTATCTATTTTTTGATCTATTTGTCTTTCTATTTATCTATTTCTCTAACTGTCTAAATCCCTTTTTGTCTATTAAACTATCACTGAATATAACTATCTATCTTCCTTTCTATCTAATCTTCAATATATCTATCTACTTATCTATATATTTGCCTTTTTTGTCAATCTATCTATCTATTTATCTATCTATATCTCTTTATCTATCTGTCTACCTATTTATCTATATATCTATCTATCTATCTATTTCTATCATTTTTTCAATCTATATGTCTATCACTCTATATCTATCTATCTATTTACCTCTCTATGTATCTATCTATCTATTTACCTCTCTATGTATCTATCTATCTGCTTGTTTATTTGTCTATCTCTCTTTCTATGTGTATATTAATTTATCTGTTTATCTATCTATCAGCAAATCTACATATCTGTATATCTATCTATCTATTTGTCTATATATGGATTTACGTATTTGTTTATCTATCTAGCTATCTTATTAAATGTCTATCTATTTATTTTCAATCTATTTATCTATCTATCAATCTACCTATGTATGTATGTATTTATCTATCTATCTATCTATTTGTATATCTATCTATCTATATATCTATCTATATATCTATCTTTATATCTATTTAGTTGTATATATTGCAAGTTGTCTATCTATATATCTAAATATTTATCTATTTTTCTATGTCTATCTATCTATTTTCCTATTTGCTTATCTATCTATATATTGATCTATTTATCTCTTTATCTAACTATATGTCTAACTATCTATATATTTATCTGTCTATTTGTCTATTTATAAATCTTTCTAGGTTTCTATATATAACTATATAACTATATATCTAGGTTTCTATCTATCTATTTTTATATCTGCCTATCTATCTATCTATCTTTCTTATCTTTATCTATATATGTGTGTATCTATGTAACTATCTTTCTACCTATCTCTCTATCAGCATATCTATATATTTGTATATCTATCTATCTAACTATTTGTCTATCTATATATCTAACTATTTGTCTATCTATCTATCTATCTATCTGACTATTTGTCTATTTGTCTATAAAACTATTTTTATATTGGTCTATTTATTTATCTATCTGTCTAATTGTCTATATGTATATCTTTACACACACACACACACACACTTATATATATTTATTTATTTATCTGTCTAATTATCTATTTATCTAACTACTTATATATATTTATCTAACTATCTATCTATTGATATTTGGGTATCTTTGTCTATTTATCAATCTTATCAACCATCTATCAATCTATCTAATTATCTTTCTTTCTATCACACTATCTATCTATTTTTTAATCTAAATATATTTCAATCTTTCTATATGCATATTGTTTATCTACCTAAATGTCGATTTGTATATCTGTATATCTATCTCTCTTTTTATCTATCTAACTAACTATGTCTATGTGTCTATGTGTCAGTGTCTACGTGTAAATGTTTCTATGTGTCTATGTATATCCGTGTCTATGTGTCTCTATGTGTTTATCTATATATCTAATAGTCTATTAATATATCTATCTATCTATTAATGTATCTATCTACCTATCTATCTATTTGTATATATGTCTATCTATATATATTTCTATTTATTTTCTATTTACTTGTTTATATGTCTATCTATTTATTTGTTTATATGTCAATCTTTTATCTATCTATTTTTTAATTTATCTATTTATCTTTTTGTTTATCTACCTATCTATTTACCTATCTATCTCGCTATCTTTCTCTCTAATCATCTATTAGAATAGTAGTCTATCTATCTTTTTGTTATTATGGCTATCTATCAATTTGTATACATCTCTATCTATCTATATATATATATATATATATCTATATATCTAACTGACTATCTATCTATCTATCTATATGCCTATCTTTTTATTTGTCGAATCTATCTCTCCTTCTATCTTTTCATATATACGTCTATTAGTCTATGTGCCTATTTATCTTCTTTCTGTCTATCTATTAATCAAACTATTTATCTACCTTACTATTTATCAATCTATTTGTCTATCTATCTATCTGTCTGTCATTTTGTCAATCATTGTATCTATTTATTTTCCTATCTATCTATCTATCTATTTGACTATCTATTATCTACAATTCTATATATCTAAATATATGTCTATCTACATATCTTTATATATATCTGTATGTCTGTCTGTCAATCTATCTATCTACCTATCTATCTTTATGTTTATCAGTCTATCTGACAATTTGTTCATCATTCTATCTAACTAGTTGTCTATCTTTCTATATTTCTATCTATTTGATAGAAATATAGAAATATAGAATGGCACTTATATATCGCAGTAGTTCCTTTCAGAGAAGCATGACCATTCAACCTCTGTAATTGATACTGAAGGATAGAGGAATCAAGGTATGACTGAACAGTTATTCTATAAGTGCCATTCACGAGCAATAAAGGCACTGCTGCGGCCATCGTGCCACAGAAAAGGCCATTGCCAAACCGTGATCCTCCGAGGGTGATAACCTGGGGGTAAACAAACACAACAAACACATCACAAATAGACATTCCCGTCGATCTATCTGTATGTCTATATGTATGTCTATACGTCTGTCTATTTATATGTCTATCTACCTATCTGATTGTCTGTCTCTCTATTTGTCTATCTGACTATATATCTATTTGTCTATGTGTGTCTATCTATTTATCTATCTATCTACCTATCTATGTGTCTCTCTATCTTTCATTCTATCTCTCTATCTATCTTTATGTCTATAATTCTCTTTGTCGAACTATCTATATATCAATTTGTCTATCTATATTTATATCTACATGTTCTATATATCTATCTATCCATCTATCTTTTTATCTATCTGAATGTCTATCTATCTATCTATCTATCTATTTGTCTGTTTATTTGTTTGTCTATCTGTATGTCTTTCTATCTATATCTATCTGTCTGTTTATCTGTCTATCTATCTATCTATCTATCTATTTATCTATCTGTCTATTTGCTTATCAATTTGTCCCTCTTTTTTTCTATTTATCTATATATATATATATGTATGTATGTATATATATATATATATATGTGTGTGTGTGTGTGTGTGTGTGTGTGTGTTTATCTATCTGCCTATCTATCTATATGTCAGTCTATCTGTCTATCTATCTATCTATCTATAAATATGTATATCTATATTCTATGTGTCTATCTATATATCTATCTATCTATTTGTCAATCTATGTGTCAATCTATCTATTTATCTGTCCATCTATCTATGTGTCTGTCTACCTATTTGTCTATATGTCTGTCTATGTGTCTGTCTATATATTTGTCTATTTAGTTGTCTATATATCTATCTATCTGTCTGTCGATCTATCTGTTAGTCTATCCACCTGTCTATCTATCTTTTATTTATCTATCTGTCTATATA
Source organism: Sapria himalayana (assembly GCA_029783825.1). Lineage (NCBI taxonomy): Eukaryota > Viridiplantae > Streptophyta > Magnoliopsida > Malpighiales > Rafflesiaceae > Sapria > Sapria himalayana. The sequence goes on along the minus strand of JAREIK010003145.1, from coordinate 89,213 downwards.
TCTATCTACTTTTCTTTTGTCTTTCTATCAGTCAGTCTATCTATCGATCAACTTGTCTTTTTGTCTTTCTATCAGGCAGTCTATCTATCTATCTATATATCTATTATTTATCTATCCATCTATCTGTCTATATGTCTATTTATCTTTCTATCTATCTGTATGATTATATGTTTGTCTATCTATTTATCTATCTATCACCTTGTCTATATGTCTATCTATCTTTATATTTATCTTTCTATATATCGGTCTATTTGTCTATCTATTTTTTATCAATCTATTTATCTCTATGTGTATCTTCTATCTAGCTGTCTATCTATCATCTCTCTATCTATCTATCTATTAATCTATCTATATATAATTTATCTTTGTCTCATTCTATCTTTTTATCTATCTTTTTATCTTTCGATCTATCTATATGTATATCTATAGATATGTCTATTTGTCTATCTATCTATATGTATGTCTATTTATTTGTCATTCTTTATATATATCTATCTTTTTATCTATATATTTGTATGTCTATCTATCTATATATATGTCTATATATATATATATATATATATATATATATATATATATATATATATATATCTATCTTATTATCTAGTTATCTATCTATCTACCAATATATCTATAATCCTATCTACATTTCTACCTATCTATCTACCTATCTTTCTATCTATCTATTTATCTATCTGTCTATCTATTTTTCTTTCTATTGATATGTTTATCTATATAGTTGTATAAATCGCTACCTATCTATCAATATATCTGTCTAATTATATATATGTCTCTCTATCTAGTTGTCTATATAATATGTATATATATATTTCTATCTATCCGTCTATTTGTAGGTCAATCTACTTGTATATCTATTAATATATCTATCTATTTATATATATATATATATATCTATCTATCTATCTATCGATCTATCTATCTTTTGATCTATCTATATATCTATATATTTTCTATCTAACTATATATCTATCTATATCTACTATCTATCTATCTATAGAAAGATTAATTGATACATAGATTGTAGACAGATTGATAGATAGATTGATAGAAAAATTCAAAGACTGATAGATAGACCAATTGATAAACTGATAGATAAATTGATTGATAGAGAGATATATAGATAGATTGATAGATTAATAGAATGATAGATAGATATATAGATACATAGATAAATATATAAATAGATAGATTGATCGATAAATTATTAGACAAATAGATAGATAGATAGATAGACTAATAGACAGATACATAAATGGATATATAGATAGACAAATAGATAGACATATAGATACACATACAAATATATAGATAGATAGATAGATAAAGAGATAGATAGAAAGATAGATTGTTAGATAGAAAGATAGATATATATATATATATATATATATATATATATATATATATATATAATTAGATTGAGAGATATAGATAGATAGATAGATATATATATTGATAGTTAGATAGATAGATAGACAGATATAAGCACTAACATATATACAAATAGATAAACAAATAGATAGATATACATTATGACTGAGACAGAGAGAAAGATAGACAGACAGGCAGGCACATAGTTATGAAGACATGTAGACAAATAGATAGATATATATATATATAGACACATAGACAAACAAACAGATAGACAGACAGATATATATATAGATAGATTAATGGATGGATGGATAGATAGATAGATATAAAAATAAATAGACAAATAGGTAGGTAGATAGATAAATAGATATAGAGAGATATGTATATATATATATATATATATAAAATAAATAGAGAGATATTAAGATAGATAGATAAATAGATAGAAAGATAGATAGATATATATATATATATATATAGACTGATAGATAGACAGATAGATCCATAGAGAGATAGATAGTCAGATAGATATACATGTAGATAGATAAATAGATAAAAAAATAGACAAACAAACAAATTGACAAATAGATAGATAGATAGACAAACAAATAGACAGACAAATATATTTGTCTAATTAGTTTATTATCTATTTGTATATTCATGTTATTGTGTAGAAGTGTATTTTTCTATCTATGAATCTATCTATTAGTCTATGTATCTTTGTGTCTATGTGTCTATATGTATATCTATCTATCTATGTGTCTACATGTCTATCTATCTATGTATATATCTAATTACCTATCTATCTATTTTTCTATCTAGCTATCTATCTTTCTATCTGTCTATCTATCTATCACTCTAGATATCTATCAGTCTATTGTCTATAAGTCTAGTTATCTATCTGTCTATCTATATATCTATCTATATATCTATCTATATATACATCTATCTATCTAACAATTTATTTGTCTTTCTCTCTATAGATAGATATATATATATATATATATAGATATATATATATATATATAGACTGATAGATAGACAGATAGATCCATAGAGAGATAGATAGTCATATAGATTTACATGTAGATAGATAATAGATAAAAAAATAGACAAACAAACAAATTGACAAATAGATAGATAGACAAACAAATAGACAAACAAATATATTTGTCTAATTAGTTTATTATCTATTTGTATATTCATGTTATTGTGTAGAAGTGTATTTTTCTATCTATGAATCTATCTATTAGTCTATGTATCTTTGTGTCTATGTGTCTATATGTATATCTATCTATCTATCTGTCTACATGTCTATCTATCTATGTATATATCTAATTACCTATCTATCTATTTTTCTATCTAGCTATCTATCTTTCTATCTGTCTATCTATCTATCTCTCTAGATATCTATCAGTCTATTGTCTATAAGTCTAGTTATCTATCTGTCTATCTATATATCTATCTATATATACATCTATCTATCTAACAATTTATTTGTCTTTCTCTCTATATATATTTATCTTTTTATTTATTTATTTATCCAAATATCTATATGTCTATCTATATATCTATCTATGTAACAATTTAATTTTCTATCTTTCTTTCAATCAATCTATCAAACTATCTATTTCTCAAATTATTTATCTATCAAACTATCTAACTGTCTTTCTATCTATCTAATAATCAATCTGTATATTTGTCTAGTTATATATCTATCTATCTTTCTTTCTTTCTATTTCCTTATCTATCTATTTGACTACCTTTCTATTTTTATAGCTATCTATCTATCTATTTAACTATCTATCTATCTATCTGTATATCTATCTATATATCTATCTTTCTATCTATCTTTCTATATATTTATCTGCCTATCAATCTATAAATCTATATATTTGACTATCTATCTATTTGTCTATTCGCATATCTATTTATTTATCTATCTATCTATTTATTTATCTATCTATCTAATTGTCTATCTATCTATTTGTATATTTGGCTATCTATATCTTTTGTATATCTATGTATGCAAATCTCTATTTATCATTATATTTATAGATATATTTATCTATAAATATTGATATCTAATTATCTATATATACGCATATCTTTTTTTATCTATTTATCTATCTAAGTATTTTTCTATTAGTCTATCTTTCTATATCTCTATCTACCTAACTGTCCATCTCTATATGTGTATATCTATCTATGTATATATCTATCTATCTATCTATTTGTATATATATCTATCTATCTGTATATCTATCTATCTATATATTTCTCTTTTAGACTATTGGGCAATCTAGCTATATGTCTATCTATCTATCTACCTATTTCTCTATCTGTCTATTTGTTTATCTATTGATTTGTCTAACTATTTATCTATCTGTATATTTATCTACATGTCTATTTGTCTATCTATATATTTGTATATTTATCAATCTCTCTATCATTCTATCTTTTTTTTCTATCTATCTATCTATTTATCTATCTATCTATCAAAATATCAATCTATGAAATGGTATATATGTGTATGTGTCTATCTGTCAATCTAACTTTATATTTATCTGTCTATTTTTATATCTATTTATATATCTCTTTATATCTACTATCTATATATCCATGTATCTATTTGACTACCTGTCTATCTATCTATCTATATATCTATATATCTATCTATATGTCTATTTATCTTACTATCTATTTATCTATCTATCTATCTGTCTATTTATCTTACTATCTATTTATCTATCTATCTATCTATGTATTGGCCTATTTGTCTATTTATTTATTTATTTTTCTGTGACAATTTATTTATATATCTATCTATATCTATATTATATATATATATATATATATCTATCTATCTATCTAGTCTAGTCTGTCTTTCAATCTATGTGTCTATCTATATATTTATCTATTTGTTTCTCTGTCTAGTAGTCTATGAGTGTATTTTTCAATCTTTGAATCATTGTATTAAGTCTATGTATCTTTGTGTTTATGAGTCTTTTTATCTATATATCTATTTATCTATTTGTTAATGTGTCTATGTGTCTAAATATCTATCTATCTATCTAACTATCTATTGATCTATCAATCTATCTATATGTCTATCTCTCTAGCAGTCTTTTTGCTTATCTATCTATCTATATATTTATTTATCTGTCTATCTATCTTCCTATTTGTTTGTCAATCTATTTATCTTTCTATCTATTTGTCTAACTACCTCTATGTGTACCTTTCTATCTATTTATATATCAATATATATATTTACATATATATATCTATATCAATATGTCTATCTATTTGCTTATCTGACTATATATCTATATGATTATTTATTTATCTAAATGTTTATATGTCTATCTATCTATCTATCTAACAATCTAACTATCTAACTATTTAACTATCTAACTTTCTATCGATCAATCAATCTATCTATTTATATATCCATTTGTCTATTTGGCTATTATCATTCAATTTGTCTATTTGTCTACCTATCTATTATTATTTATGTATCTATTTATATTTCAATCTATTTGTCTATCAATCTATCTACCGCTTTGTCAATCAGTCTATTTTTTATCTATATATTCATCTATCTATATATTTGAGTATTTATCTATGTGCCTATCTATTTATCTATCTATATATGTGTCTATTTGTTTATCTATCTATTTGTATATGTATCTATCTATCTAACTATCTATCAAATACACTACCTGTTTATCTATCTATAGATCTATCAATCTATATATCTATCTATCCTTCAATCTATCTATTTATCTATCTATCTATCATTGTATCTATCTATGTTTCTCTCTAACTATCTAACTATCTATATATTTATTTATCAGTCTACTGATCTATCTATCTATCTATCTAATTATATAACTATCTTGCTATCAATTAGCCTATTAGTCTATCAATATATCTCACAATTTGTATAACTTTCTATTTGTCTATCTATCTTTCTAGTTATCTTTCTATCTGCCTATAGGCCTATCTATTTATACGTGTATCAATTTATTTGCCTATCTATATATTTGATTATTTTTCTAATAATCCATCTTTTTATATCTCTATATATCAATCTGTTCATATCTATTTGTGTCTATCTATATGGTTATCTATCTATCTATATATGTATCTATCTATCTATCTATCTATCTATCTATGTATGTGTCTATTTATCTATATGTCTATCTATTTATATCTATATATATATATATATATAGAAAAACTGACTAATATATAGATAGATAGATATATAGATAGACAAACATAACAATGGATAGATTGATAAATAGATATATAAATATACAGATAAATAATATATAGATAGATGATTGAAAATAGGTAGGCAGATAGATAGATAGATAGATAGTTAGATACATAGATAGATAAGATAAATAATTAAATAAAAAGATAGATAGATCCATAGATATATATTTAGATAGATAGATTGTTTGTTTGTTTGAAAAATAGATAGATATATAGATAGAAAGACAAATAGATAGATAGATATTTAGATAAAAAGTCAAATAAACCGAAATATACATAGATAGATAGATAGATAGATAGATAAACATGCATATAGATAGGTAGATAGACTGGCAAACTGACAAATAGATAGATTAATATATATACAGATAGACATAATGATATAAAGATATTGAGACATATATATAGAAAGATAATAGATGATAGACACATAGACGAATATTTATACATGTAGATATATATAATTATATACAAATAGACAGATAGATAGATAGAAGGATATACAAATAGATAGATAGAACGATAGATAGATAGCCTAATAGAAAGATATAATGATAGACAGATAGATAGCTAGCTAGATAGACAAATAGATATATAGACATATAGATAGCTAGACAGATAGACCAATAGACAGATAACAAGATTGATTGATAGACATTTATACAAATAAAATGATAAAAAAATATAAATATAGACAACAAGACAAATAGTCAGATATACAAATAGATATATAGATAGATATAAATAGTGGCAGATAGAAAGATAGATGTATAGATTGATAGATAGACAAATAGATGATAGACAGATAGATAGATAGACAGATAGATATATAGAGATATAGATATATAGATAGATAGATAGATAGATAACACTACTAAAAATCACAATATTACCGACCAAATATTTGGTCAGTAATTAAATGTTTTTTGGTTGGTAAAACAATTAGCGACCATTTATCGACCAAAAAAAAGTAGTCGTAATTTTTCTCGACACTAAATATTTTACCTATGATAAAAATAGTCGGTTGGTAAATTATCGAACATTTACCGATCCTCTCCTGATGATGATTTACTGACTAAATTATGACAATTTACTGACCGAATAAATAATGTCAGCACATTGTCTCCAATTAGTCTGTAATTAATGATCATTTACAGACCAATCATCGACAAATAATTACCGACTAAATTCCTACCATTTTCCAATCAAAAGAATTAAGACAATAAATGGTCACTAAATGATCGATAATTACCGACCATTTAAAGATCATTTACTGACAAATAAATTCCAACTAAATTTCAACCACTTTCTGACCAAAATAATTTGGTCAGTATATGGTCACAAAATGGTCGGTAAAGCCTTAAAAATTGTGACAAAAAATTGACCAAAATTTTTTAAAATCATTGTTTCGTAATTGATCTCCAAAGGTATTAAAGACCATTATGAGATCTTTTACCAGCCATTGATAATAAAAAATTTTGGTTGGTTTGATCATAATTCGGTCGGTAATTACAGAACAATTTTTTTAGCAGTAATTCTGCAGTTGCTGAAGAAACTGAAACAAAAAAAACACAAAAAAACAACAATTTTGATTCCAGTTTTGATTCAGTTCTTGCATAAACATTTAAAGATAAAACAACAAAATAAAAATCCAAATAACTCAAGCAAACAACTTTATATACTGCATTTATATATTAAAAACATCAAGATAAAATAAAAAATTAAAATTCAAAATCAAAGTTTAAGGAATTGAAAAAAAATGTGTGTAATACACTCAATCATCCAACCTAGTTTCATAATCATTATGATGTGACATTTTTGGTCCTCACGCTGAGATGTCGGGTATTAGGATAGAGCTATCTGCTGCTGCCAGTCTTGATGTGGTTCCTACAAGTACTATTGTAGGTGATGGAGTAGATGCTCTAGCTATAGTATTATGACGAACAATATGAGGTAGATCATCAGGGTTTAACTAATGTCCTCCCTTCTGAAAATTTTTTGTAAGCCAGTCAATATGGATACGCAACTCATCCCTATCATCCTCATAGTCGATCACGCGTCAGTCGGTATCGACCAACTGAAAATGTATCGAATTTTGCATCTAGTCCTAAAATTCTTCCATCTTCAATAACAAATTCAAAACTAGTCCTGAAAATTCAGCTTTATATTCTGGTTGTCTATGTGAGTAGAATGAAGATGTTGATGAACCGACGCCATAAATGGGTATCTTCTCCTTGCTATCAACAGCTGCATACCAAATCTGATTTGCATCAATTGGTGGAGCTGATGAATGAGAACTACATATTGCACAATCACTTGAACCTGAAGTAGACTTGGAATACGCTTGAGTCACAGCAGCTAACAATTCCTCATATCCCGCCTAATAAAATTTACCAAAAGTATTTTAATTTATATTCAAACAAAAAAAAGAAAAAATACTTTTTTATTTAAACTTACATTTGCTGCATGAGATCTTTGATCAACGAAAGTCTGATCATCATAAGCCTTCGTGTGCATGTATCTGAATAAGCGAGGAGGACTGGGCTTCTTACCCTCCTTGGTGTCTATAATTACACATAATACATACATTAATTCTATTGAAAATAAATTTCTTATGAGAAATAAAATTTAGGCATAATTGTATACAATTCATAAAGTAATAAACATAAAAAGTATAAATTAGAAATAATACCAATGCTCGTTGTGCTCATGCATAGAGCGAGATCCACAAGTATGTGTAGACATGCCACTACCCTTTCCAGCATGCTCTGAGCGATGTTTGCAGCTCTGTTTAGCACATCTCTTCTTATAATCTGGATCTTCTCATCTACTTTGCCGCTCCACGAAAACTTGATCTAGGACACTCGAATTTTTTTCTTTCTTCTTCAGTCATTTATCTTTGATCTCGTACACCATGTCTTTATACCGACTGGCAGCATGTTTGTAGAACACAATTTTGACTGACTCCTTTAGTTGTGTCCACTTGGAAACGTTCTACAATTATAAATAAATAATTTTTAATCAGTGAACAAAAGAATAAATAAAAGATGTAAAAATTTTTAGGTAGCAATATTTAGCTTAAATTCTCTCCAAATCATCAATTGGTCTCTATGTGTGAGTGAATTTCAATTATCTCCATTAAGTTAAAAGGATTTCATGAAAATTATTCTCAGACTCCTTGAAAAGGAACTAGACGACACTAACTTCATCCTATAACAAAAAATTTTTAGCAAGTAAGAAATAAATTAAAAAATTGAGAAATCATTTGTTAAGTTTTATATCTTATGGATTATTAAATGTCGGATCAAACTGAGAAATAGAGATAGTCTCGTTTGTAGGGTGCTCTGAGGAAGACTCTCCAACATATCCATCCTCTCACTCTTATCCCTCCCACATCTCTTGATCATTCATCAAAATCTCAGGACCATTTTGTGTATCAGTCAACTGATGCTACTGTTGTGGTACATTTACAACCTTCTCTGTCTGTTGTGGCATCTCTTCCACCCATGACCCTCTACCAGTTTCATGCATACCAAAGGTTGTGCTACCTATACCATAACTTGTACAATCTTGCAATATGCTGCCTCTACCTCATCGACATGCCATACTTGTAAAAAATACATAATGCATTAAAAATAAACAAAAATGATTAACTCACTGTCTACTTATTCTCATCAGAATCATCCAAATCTGGTTCTTCTTCTTCTTCAGATGTAGTAACATCATTTTAAAACTCCTCTTCATCACTCATTTCTTCCTCATAATCAATTAAATTTTCATAAACATCTATATCCCCACTTGTATCAATCTTAGAAAATGCGACTAAAAGGACATTTTTGTCACTCACTACATCTTCAATTATAACATCATTGTCATCATTTTGAAAAGATGGTTTCATGAAATGAGTACTTGGTGATGTGGGGATGTCAATTTGAGCCCATGCTTTTATCTTTCACATAGCTTTCCAATCCTTTCTAGGACCGCTCCGACATGGATATTCACAATAATAAACCTGTGATGCTTGTACTACTAAGAAAAATGATTCATACTTTTTTAATAATTTTTTATCATGCACGTCGACAAGTTTATATCGAGGATGAAAAATAATACCAGCATGTGGTGTTGGATCGAAACATTCACATTTGAATAACATAGTTTTTTAACTGGAAGGGCTTCAAATACTAACTCGATCACTTCGACTAGACAACCGTAATAGTCATATTTGGTTTCTTTGTACACAGATCCTTTAAAGCACACCCCCATATTATCTATTGCCCGGTAACTATCATACAATTTTGTGTCAATTTTACAACCATTCACACTATAACCATTGTATGTTCTAACATCTCTTAGGAGACCTCGTGATATACTTCGAAGATAATTATTGTAAATTTTATTAGCATGATTATGAACCTATAATCAAAATTAAGTGGATTATTTAGACTACAATTATAAATTTTTATTATAACAATACAATTATTTTGTGATTTTAATTAAAAATAAACATACTTATTTTTCAAAAAATGATGGAAATTCTTTTTTTGTAATGTCATCGATTGCTTCTTCATTCATGTTTAAAAACTCTTTCATTTATCAATAACAAAATCACTAAAAAAATTAAAAATAATTGATACATTGATAGGAAATAGTAAATTATAATGTGTAATAGATGTTATTTGACTATTAGGAAATACTTACTCAATGAATGGTTAAATCTCCGGACAATTAGTTAGGACATATAGATGAGCTACATAATATTCATAGTTTGCTAGATACCTTTTCTCTTCAGCACCAATTGCTTTACGTGGAGGCTTGAAAATTTCAAACAATTCATTATCCACATTGTCATAAAGATAAACCTTATTCCACTTTTCCTTAAGTGGAAAAGTTGGATCTCCTTCTTTGAAATAGAATGATGTAAATTTTGTAGCCTAATCCATAATATAACCTATTGATATAGAACCCTCAGCCTGAGCCTTTTTCATTATTATAAACTTTATTTTCCTCAATTATCTACAAAAAGATTAGTGAAAATTACAAGTCATTTTTGTGTATATAAAAATTTATATATATAAAAAGAATTGGTTTAATGAATTAATATTACCTTTTTGGAGGATACATCCAATGATAATGGACAGGACCATCAATCCAAGCTTTTGTAAGCCAAGTGCACTGGAAGATGTTCCATTGAGTCAAAAAAATGAGGATGACAGATTTTCTCAAGATTGCATATGATAACTAGAATTTGTTCATCCATATTCCTCAACTCCTCATTAGTCAATGAAGAAGAAGTAAGTTGCTTGAAGAATAAAGAAATCTTAGTTATCAGCTCCCATATTATTTTACGCAGGAATTCTCGAAGAATAATTGGTAACAACCTTTGCATTATACATGACAATCATGACTTTTCATGCCAAATATCTTAATTTTTTTCGCATCAACACATCTCCCCATATTAGAACCATACCCATCTAGAAATCTAAGTTTTTTTATCCACTCCAACATAACATTCTTCTGTAATTTATTCAGAACAAATGGCACATCAAGATATTTATTGGTGAGAAGATTTTTAAAAAATTAAGGACACGACAATATTTATTTAACTTATCTATTTACTTGTAAGTATCCTTAGTTTTCCTTGGAATGTTAACTACTTTATTGAAAATATTGTCAAAAACATTCTTCTCGATATGCATAACATCAAGATTATGCATGAGCAAGTACTCACTGCAGTAGGGAAAATCCCAAAAAATACTTCTATTATTCCACCAAGAAGTCTTAGATATAGTTGGATTCACAACCTCAACATCAACATTTATCACCTTCCTCAACTCTCTATTATTCAATTCCTACAAAATATCATCCCCATATCTAATCGCCATGAATTGTTTAGTAACCTTTCTCTTCTTAATGAAGTCTTTGGCGCTATGTCGATACGGATGATTAATGGGCAAAAATATCCAATGGTTGTCGAACCACGACTATTTTCCACTATTAATTAATCTAAAAGTATCAGAATCTTAAATACAATGATGACATACCAGCATACTAGTTGTACTCCACCCAGCCATCATATAATATGCTAAAAAGTTATTTATGGTCCAAATGAGTGCGGTGCACATTTGAAAATTTTACCGTTTGGAAATATCATACGTTTGAACCCCAACACCCTAAAGACATTCAACTTCGCTATCAATGGCTGCAAGAAAACATCTATCTCTCCCTTTGGATTCATAGGCCCCGGCACTAAAATAGTTAAAAACATAAATTCCTTCTTCATACATAAGTCAGGAAAAAAATTATACAGTGTCACCACCACAGGCCACAAAGTATATTGCTATTCAGATTGACTAACTGACTTAAAACCATCAGCAAATAAACCCATGCTAATATTTTGAACTTCAGAAGAAAATCATGAAAATACCCATCAAAATGTTTACAAGCAGGGGCATCAGAAAGGTGACACATCTTACCATCCTCTATATTATGCTCTAAATACCACCTCTTTTCATTAGCTATTGTGGTTGATGCAAACAATTTCTACAACCTAGGTGTTATTGGAAAATAGTGCATCTTATTATACAACACCTTCAACTTATGTATAAACAATCTATTTCAAGAACCCATAAACTTTTACTTGTACCGAGCATGCCCACATATTTTACAACTGTAAAGGTCAATGTTATCACCCCAGTATATCATTCAGTTGTTCACACAGCAATGAATGAGCTGTACTGGTAATCCAAACCCTCCAAATAACTTATTCATGCTATAGAAATCCAATGACATCAGATTAACATATGGCAATAATTCTTGAATGAATTTAGACATATCATCAAACCATCCCCACGAACACGTGTCTGTACTTTATTTCTAACATCCTCACGGCTATAAAAAGTTGAGTATGCTTAGAATTTTTTTCATTTATAGGTTTGTCTCCAGCTCGAATCATATCATAGAAATTCATTCCCTCATCATTGAGTTCCTCTTTCGGGTTGAATTCAGGACAAGCATCATCAAAAACCATTTTATAGTATGTAGTATGATTAATATTATCCGAGACCATCTGATCAGCTTCACTTACTGACACCCATACTGAACTCAAACACTTCTGGTGGACTTGCTTCTCAACATGGCATATCTAATCATAGTAATCTACCACAAAATAATTTTTATACAAATGCATCTTCACAGTCTCACCATTAAAAAACTTTTTATTCTGACATTTAAATAAAGTGCAAGGGCATCGGATTTCTATACCACCAGTCACACACTCAGGATGCCTTAGAGCAAACTCAACAAATTCATCAACTTTATGCCCCCATTCATTAGAGAACATTCCATTGACTATTCGACCCATGTACATCCATTCACGATCGGCTTACATGACTAGTTAAAAAATTTATTTGATTTAACAAACACAATTGTCTCTAATTATAGTTATATATAATTATATAGACATTTATTTAGATATACAAATATTTATATATAGTCATCCACATATAGTTTAAAATAATGTTGTATGTCATTATACATGTAATTATAAATATAGTTACAAGTGGTTATACATATAGTTACACATATAGTTAAACGTATATTTATACATGAAGGTTTATATATTTATATATTTTATTTTATTTTATGATACATATAGTAATGTATAGGTATAGATATATTAAAATTCTTTTTTAATATACAACTATATACAAATATATAGTTGTAAATTTAATATTTAAATATAATTATGCATAAAACCTTTAAAGTTATACACATAGTAAGATACAATTATTTATAATTATATATTATTTTACATATAATATATATAGTTATAAATAGTTATATATAATAAAACATATAGTTATATATAGATATATTTATACAAGTAGTTATAAGTGGTTATACATAAATATAAAAAACGTTATAAAAACAATTTGTTTTAATTATATTAATACATAAATGTATATATAGTTACAAATATAGTTTATATAATTATATAAACATTTATTTAGTTATACAAATATGTATACATTGTTATACATATACAGTTTAAAATAATGTTGTATGTTGTTATACATGTCTTTAGAAATATAGTTACATGTGGTTATGCATTTAGTTACACATATAGTTAAACATATATTTATACATGTATGTTTATATATTTTTTAATTTAATTTTATATATTTATATATATAGTAATGTATAGGGATAGATATTCTAAAATACTTTTTTATATACTACTATATACATAAATGTATATATAGTTACAAATATAGTTATATATAATTATATAGACATTTATTTAGTTATACAAATATTTATATATAGTTATACAAATTGTATAATAATTTAATATTACATAATTGTTATATAAGAAAATATATAAATGGATAGTTTAAAGTAAATTTTGTATAGATATTTATAAACATTTATACATATGTATAAATATTTATATATAAAATTATATGGTTATTTAAACATATCAATGTGTATTAATAATATAAAAAGTCAATATATATTAAAGTATAGACATTTATACATAATATCTTTCGATTATATAAATGTATAAAAGTTTATATATACTTTTATAGACATTATTTAAGATTTATATTAAATAAAAGTTTGATTTACTATAAATTATAATATATATTAAAGTATAGACATTCATACCTAATCTCATATGATTATATAAATATAAACCATTAACATTAAGATTATTCAGATGCAAACATCATGTAATAAAAATCAAAATCACTAAAACCCTAAAAATAAAAATAGTAGATGAACTAATTTTTAAAAATGAAAAATTATAGATTAATTAATTGTGTTGAGTCAAAATCATGTTAGGTTAAATGAAATCGAAGCAAAAATTAAGAAATTAGGAGGAGAAAAAAACCTAAAACCTGAATATACTAAAAAATGAAATTTCGAATGTCTATGTATAATTCAGTGAGACGGAGATGTGTATAAGCAATTTGAAGGAGAAGAACAAAGAAAAAACTTACCAGGATTCAGAAAAAATATCAAATTTATGTGATTTCATGGTTACAGTTGGCTTAGATTCGGAAAAACGATGGAGTTACGATGATTTAATGTTATAATGATTTAGCAAATGATTTTAAAATCAAAAAATTAAAACATTGAATTACCAACCAAAATTATGGTCGGTAAAAGGTCAGGGAGAATAAATTTATAAATATTTGGAAGTCTAATTCATCGACCAATTTTAAAGGTAATATGTTTTTAGTCGTTAAATGGTCGGTAATTAGTTAGAAATTTTTATTTGCTATTTCCATCTTAATTTACTGACCAAATTCCAACCAAAAACATTTGGTCGGGAGGTATGGTTGATATTCGGTCGAGAAATAGTCAATAATTACCAACGTAAATATTTGGTATGTAGTTGGTCGGTAATTATGACGTTATAAATATATTGAATAACTACTTTACTGACCATTTTTAATGGTAATATAATTTTAGTCATTAAATTGTCAGTAATCTTTTGAAATATTTTTTGCTAATTTCCTACTAATTTTCAGACCATATTTACTACCAAATATATTTGGACGATAATATATGGTCGGTAGTTTGTTGAAAATTTGGTCAAAAGTATTTTTATCTGATGTACCTATTTAATTTGCTAAATTGGTCATGAATTGGTCAGTAATTACTGATATATATATTTGGCCGGTAAATGGGCGGTATGTATGAAGCCATAAATAATTTGAAAAACACTATACCGAGCAATTATATTGATATGTTGTTAAATGGTTGGTAATATATTCAAGAACAACTCTACAGAATAATTTTAAACAAAAAACATTTGGTCAATAATTATGGTCGGTATTTTGTCGTAAATTTGGGCGGCATAATTTTTTTTTTCGATAACCTTTATTGGTCGCTAACTGGTTGTGTTATGGACAACAATTACCGACCAAATTTTATGGTCAGTATTTCTGTCAATTTATCATAATTTTTAGTAGTATCTATCTGTCTATCTATCTATTTGGCTTTTTGTATATGTGTATATCTATTTACCTATCTATCTATCCATATGACTATTTGACTATCTAATTATCTGACTATCTATCTATCTGTCCATCTATATATCTTTCTATCTATCTATTTATCTATCTATCTATTTTTCTATCTATCTATCTATTTGTCTGCTTGTCTGTCAATCTATCTATAAATTTGTCTATCTAAATATCTGTTTATCTATTTATCTATCTATTGGTCTATCAATCAATCAATCTATCTATCTATATATTTATCTATCTATCTATCAATATATTTATCAATCTATCTATCTATTTATATATTTATCTATCTATCTATATATCTATTTAACTAACTAACTAACTATCTATCTTTCTTTCTATCTATCAATCTATTTGTCTATATATCAATCTATCTATTTTTCTTTCTAACCATCTATATATCTATTTGTCTATCTTTATATATAACTATCTATTTATCTATATGTTAATTTATCTATTTATGTGTCTATCAATCTATGAATCTATCTATATACTTATCTATCTATCTTTCTTTCATTCTCTCTTTCTGTCTATCTATCTATTTGTTAATCGATCTATCGATATATCTATCTCTCCTATCAATCAATCTATCTGTCTATTATTTATCTATCTTTTTATTTATCTATCTGTCTATCTGTATATCTATCTATCTATCTTTTTGTATATCTATCCGTCTCATTATCTTTCTATCTATCTAACTATATATCTATCTATCTATATGTCTGTCTGTCTATCTATCTATTGATCTATCTATTATCTTTCTATCTATTTGTATATTTATCTATCTATCTATTTTTCTATCTAACTATATATCTATCTATCTATCCAATTATCTATCTATCCAATAATCTATCTATCATTTTATCTATCTATCTTTCTATTTTTTTTCTATCTGTTTATTTTTATATCTATCTATTTATCTATATATCTATATCTCTATCTGTTTATTTATCTATCTATCTATCTCTATATATATCTATCTATCTTTCTTTCTATTTATCTATTTCTCAATCAAAATATCTATCTATCTGTCTATCTGTCTATCTGTCTATTTGTGTATAAGTCTATATGTCTATCTTTCTATCTGTCTAGCTATCTATCTACATATTTGTATATTTATCTATCTGTCTATCTATCTATCAATCTGTATATCAGTCTAACTATCTATCTATATATCTATGTATTTATCTATTTATTTATTTGTCTATTTGTCTATCTCTATATATGTCTATCTGTATATTTGTCTATCTGTGTATTTATCTATCTATCTATCTTTTTATCTTTATATCTATATATCTATTTATTATCTCTCAATTTATCAGTCTATCTATCTATCTATCTATCTGTCAATCTTTCTATCTATCTATCTCTCTATCTTTGTATCTTTCTACGATTTATTTGTCTATCTCTCTTTCTACCAGTATGCCTATCTGTCATTTTGTTAATCTATCTATTTTTTTAACTATCTAATGTCTATCTGTCTATATATCAATCAATCAATCAATTTGTCTATTTATCAGTCTATAAAAATATTAATTTATCAATCTAACTATCTATTTATCTATTTATCTTTCTATTTGCATATCTGTCTATCTGTATACCTATCTATATGACTATCTGATTAAATAAAAATCTAACTATCTACTTATCTATATATCTATTCGTCTGACTATCTATCTATCTATCCGTCCATCCATCTCTCTATCTATCTATCTATTTATTTATCTATCTGTCTATTTATCTATCTATTTATCTATCTATCTATCTATTTATTTGTCTATCTTTCTATCTATATATCCATCCATCCATCTTTCTGTCTATCTATCTATCTATCAATCAATTTGTCTATCTATCTATATGTCTATCTTTTTATCAATTTTTCTATCTATTTGTCTATCAATTAATCAATCAATCTATATATTTATCTATCTATCTATTTATACATCTATCTATTTATATGTCTATTTATTCATCTATATATCTATATTTCTTTCTATCTATCAATCTATTTGTCTATATATCAATCTAACTATTCTTATGTCTAACTATCTATATATCTATTTGTATTTCTATCTATCTAACTATCTATTTATCTAAATATTTATTTATCTATTTATGTGTCTATCAATCTATGATCTATATTTATGCTTATGTATCTATCTATCTTTCTTTCTTTCTTTCTGTATATTTATCTATTTGTCAATCGATCTATCTATATATCTATTTGTCCTACCAATCTAACTATCTATCTATTTATCTATCTATCGATCTGTCTATCTATCTCTTTATCTTTAAATCTATATATCTCTCTATCTGTCTATCTATCTATATATCTATTTATATATCTATCTATCTCATTATCTATTTGTCTGTCTATCTATCTATCTTTCTATCTATCGATTATCTTTCTATCTATTTGTTTATCTATCTATTTTTCTATCTATATATCTAACTATTGATCTATCTATCTATCTATTTAACTATATATCTATCTATCTATCCAATTATCTATCTAGGTAACTATATATCTATCTATCTATCCAATTATCTATCTATCATTTTATCTATCTATCTATCTATATATTATCTTTCTATTTATCTTTCTATCTATCTATCTATCTACTATCTAGTTATCTTTCTATCTATTTATTATCTATCTATCTTTCTATTTATCTATTTCTCTATCAAAATATCTATATATCCAAATATCCATCTATCTATCTATATGTAGATCTTTCTATCTGTCTGTCTATCTATCAGTCTATTAGTCTATCTGTCTATCTATATATCTATGTATCTATCTATTTATCTATTTGTCTATCTTTATATATGTCTATCTGTATATCTGTTTATCTGTGTATCTATGTATTTGTCTATCTATCTATCTTTTTATCTTTATTTCCGTCTATTTGTCTATTATCTCTCTATCAATTTGTCTATCTATCTATTTATCTATCTATCTATCAATCTTTTTATCTATGTATCTCTCTATCTTTGTATCTTTCTACTATCTATCTGTCTATATTTCTTTATACCTATCTACCTATCTACCATTTTCTTAATCTATCTATTTTTTATCTATCTAATGTTTATTTGTCTATATATCTATCTATCTATTTATTAATTTATTTGTCTATCTATCACTCTATAAAATGTTAATCTATCAATCTGACTATCTATCTATTTGTCTATCTTTCTATTTGCATATCTGTCTATTTGTATACTTGTTTATATGACTATCTAACTGTCTGACTATCTATCTCTATATATATCTATCTATCTATTTGTATGACTATATATCTACCTATATATCTATCTTTCTATCTATCTATCTCTCTATCTATCTATCTATCTATCTATCTATCTAAATGTCTGTCTATCTGTCTATCTATTTATCTATCTATCTACCTATTTATTTTTCTATCTATCTATATATCCATCTATCTATCTATCTATCTATCTATCTGTCTGTCTATCTCTCTATCTATCTATCTAATTATTTACATGTTTATCTATCTATCTAATTATTTACATGTTTATGTATCTATCTAATTATTTACATGTTTATCTATCTATCTATATGTCTGTCTGTCTATCTATATATCTATCTATCTTTCTTTCTTTTTCTCTGTCTATCTATCTATCTGTCTGTTTGTTCGTCTTTCTATCTATTTATCTATCTGTCTATCCATCTTTCTGTATATATATTTAACTATCTATATATTTTTTAATTTGTCCATCTATCAATATATCTTTTTATCTATCTATATGTCTATCTATCTTTTTTACTTTCTATATATCTATCTATCTATCGATCTTTCTATCTATATATTTATCTATTTATTTATCTATCTATCTATCTATTTATTTTTCAATCTATATATCTATCAATATGTCTTTTTATCTATCTATCTATCTATCCATTTTTTTCGTTCTATCAATATATATTTCTATCTATCCATTTTTTTCTATATATATATATATATCTATCTATCACTTTACCTATTTATTTGTCTATCTTTTTATCTCTCTATCTTTTTATCTATATATCTATCTATATGTTTGTTTGTCTATCTGTCTATTTATCTATCTATCTATGTATATACCTATCTGTTTATCTTTCTTTCTTTCTTTCTTTCTTTTTATTCATCACTCTATTTGTCTATCTATCTATCTTTCTATTTATTTATTTATCTATGTGTATATCTTTTTATTTATCTATCTATCTATTTATCCATCTATCTATTTATCCATCAATCTATCTATATATTTATTTATCTATCTGTCTGTTTGTTTATCTTTCTATCAAATTATCTATCTAAATTTTTATCTATATATCTATCTATCTTTCTATCTATTTATCTATCTATCTATTTATTTATCTATCTAGATGTCTATCTATCTACCTCTTTAAACTATCTAGTCTATCTATAATATATGTACAAAATATAAGTGTAGCATGAATTTTGAGTAGTTATGAAAATGATAGCATATGCATGCACTCTCATGCATATGCCATAAAAAAGTTTCAAATTATGAATATATGCATCAATTAATCATCAAAAATAAAAGTATGATATCAAAAAAATGATTATAATGCACAAAATAGCATAAAATATTTCGGGCGAGATCTAAGAGAGATTATTATTTATATAACCTTATGCTAAAATTTGCAAAAATTACATCTGATAAGTCTTAAACTCGAGTCTTACCATCATTGAATAAAGACACTCATCATTATATTAAGACATGACCTCCAACAGATCTATACAACACAAAAACTTCATTGGTAATCAATTATTCAAGTTCTATTTATACACAAACTCTTTTAATTTAAAACTTCTTATGATATTCAGTATGTTAAATTTTTTTAATCACACAAATACCTCTGACAGAGGTATACATGCATTACTTGATAAAAATACTTTTATCTCTAAATTTATGTACATCCCATTACACTTAAGTGGATATACATATTACATCAAGAAATAAATATTCAAATATGTCACAATTCAATTGTGCATGTTTGAAAACATACCTAGACATAACATAAAAATGTCTCTTATAAAATAATTTTCAAATTTTGAATTATCAAATATAAGATTAACAATATGGTGTTCAATAATTTTATTTCTTTTATAAAAATAGTGAAATGTTATATCACAATATAAGGGGCATGTATTATTAAAAAAATTAACTTTTATTCATTAGAAATATTATATATCATAAAAATATAAGTAAAAGTTGCAATTAATTAAAAAATTAAATTAATTAAAAACAAATTAATAATAAAAATAAAATTTTTATATTTAGCTTAACTAATAATATTGTATAAAAAAAAATAAAAAATAAAATATTATACATAGAATAAGGTAAAGTAGAAATATATAAAACATGCATCATTATAGATTGATTCATCATTTTATGTCCATGATTGTAATATGATGGTATGAATCAAATCATCATTATCAAGTGAGTATGAATATAACACTAGAGATGCCCTATATATCATCAATGTCACATAAGTTATCATCTTTCAATAACTCTTATTTTTTATTGAATTTTTAACTTTAAATCTTTCAAGTATCATGTATCTTTTCTGAAATGATCATAGTTTAGATCTCTTATCTAAAATAATATTTATATCCACAAAAAAAAGATTACAATACTATGCTAGACATTGGAGAGCTTAGTAGATCACATATCATTTTAGAAAATATAGAATATGTGGATTTGTATAATTTCCATCAATTCAAATTTTCATTTTCTTATCATCATGTGCTATAATATTATAGTAATTAGTATCTATGTACTGAGTTAATTTGCTTCAACAGATCACCATGTTATTTTTCTCTTTCAAACTGAATAAAAAAATATCATCTTTGAATATTATATCCATGTCCATATTTGGAGCCTGACTATAACTATCATATATAGTATCATAATATGTAAATATGCTAGTTAATTTTTATTGAATAAAATATTCAGGTTTGCCTGCTTAGTTCATGCAAGTTGATATGTATCTTGATATATTTTCTAACCCTTTCACCTTAACACTAGAATTTATATAGACAGCCAAACAAAAGTTAAATTGAAGAACCAATATTCTAGATATATAGTTTCCATCTCAATAACCATGAAACTAAATGAAGAGTATCATATATACTTGCTAAACATGTTAATAATATTGTATATGTATTTGAGTGCAATGCAAGTGATAAGAGTGTACACAAATAAATATATATTTATCAGAATATTTAAAAACATACAAGAATTTCATAATAAAAATTTTTATTAGAGTCAAAATCATTAATAATATCTTCGTTGCTCTTCTATTGACATAATTGAATATCATGTATTAGTAGCCAACATATAACTCTAATATCAAGTAGCTATAATTACAAGGGTGACTTATATTCATTTATAATTTTTTTAGACTGAATGAAAAATATAGACTTCTAGACTCTTGTTGTTAACAATAATAGTATAGTATTTTAATTAATTTTCTTCTTTTTATATTCATGAGAAAACAACTTTTATTCTCACTTGTGTTGTTGGGTTAATTATATGATACATACACCTAATATGAAAAATTTAAACTAATAGCTCATCTCTTATAGTTGATGAACATAATAATGGTAATTTTATTATTCAAAGCATTATTAAATATAATAATAAATATTTTATTCTGTATGTTATATTTTATTATGATATACACTCATATATAAAAATATTATCATGAGGATGACATACATAATAACTACAATGATAATAACAATGATGCTACTAGGCCTACCTACCTATCTGTCAATCAATCTATATATAAAACTTTATATAATTAAATATAACTATATTTGTAACTATGTATACATATATGTAAGTTTATTTATTTGTTTATTACTTTGTATACATTTATGTATAAATACATATAACTACTAGTATGAATATATACACTACATACACACACACACACACACACACATATATATATACATAACTATATGTTTAACTATATAAAACTATTTATAACTATATATACTATATGGATAATAAGATATAACTATAAATAATTATATCTCACTATATGTATAACTAAAAAATATATATACGTAACTATATTTAAATTTATAATTTACAACATATATTTAAAATACATTCATATATATTAATATATACAAATGTATTTTACTATATCTATACCTATGCATAACTATATGTATAAATATATATAATTATATGAAAAAATATATATACATACATGTAAAAACATAAGCTTAACTATATGTGTAACTATATTTATAATTACTTGTATAACAACATACAACATTATGTTTAACTAAATGTGTATAACTATATATAATTATTTGTAAAACTATATAAAATTCTATATAATTAAATATAACTAGATATGTAACTATGTATACATATATGTAAATCAATATATTTGATTATAACTCCATACATTTATGTATAACTAAATATAACTACTTGTATGAGTGTGTGTGTGTGTGTGTGTGTGTGTGTGTGTATCTTTATCTTTAGCTATATCTATAATTTTAACAATTTATAACTACATATACTATATGAATAATAACATATAACTATAAATAAATGTATCTTACTATATGTATAATTATAAAATATTTATACATAACTATATTTAATTATATAATTTTCAACATATATTTAATATACATTTTTATATATTATTATATAAAAATGTATTTTACTATACATATACCTATGCATAACTATATGTATAAATATATAAAATTATATGAAAAAATATAGATACCTACATGTATAAATATAAGTTTAACTATATGTGTAACTATATGTATAACCACATTAAAACAATATATATAATTATATTTATAACAAAATACAACATTATGTTTAATTATATGTGTCTATCTATATATAAATATTTATATAACTATATAAAACTCTATATAATTAAATATAATTATATTTGTAACTATGTATAAATATTATAAATTTATATATTTGTTTATAACATTCTATACATTTATGTATAATACATAAAACTACTTGTATGAACACACACACACACACACAAATATATATATATATATACAAAACTCTATGATTAACTATATATAACTATTTATAACTATATATACTATATGTATAATAACATATAACTATAAATAATTATATCTTACTATATGTATAACTATAAAAACATTATGCATAATTATATTTAAATTTATAATTTACAACATTTATTTAATATACATTTTTATATATTAATAAATACAAATGTATTTAACTATATCTATACCCATGCATAACTATATGTATAAATATATATAATCATATGATAAAATATATATACCTACATGTATAAATATAAATTTAACTATATGTGTAACTATACATATAACCACATTTAACTATATTTATAATTAAATGTATAACAACGTACAACATTATGTTTAACTATATGTGTATAACTGTATATAAATATTTGTATAACTATATACAACTCTATATAATTAAATATAACTATATTTGTAAATATGTATACATATATGAAATCTATATATTTGTTTATAACTTTATATATATTTATGTATAATTACATATAACTACTACAATGAACACACACACACACACCCACACACAACTATATGTTTAACTATATAAACCTATTTATAATTATATATACTATATGTATAATAACATATAACTATAAATAATTATATCTTACTATATGTGTAACTATAAAAACTTTATATGTAACTATATTTACACTTTTATTTTACAATATATATTTAATATACATTTTTATATATTAATATATACAAATGTATTTTAATATATTTAATATACAACATACAACATTATGTTTAACTATATGTGTATAACTATATATAAATATTTGTATAACTATATAAAAATCTATATAAATAAATATAACTATATATTTAACTATGTAAATCTATATACTTGTTTATAACTTTATATACATTTATGTATAACTACATATAACTACTTGTATATATATATATATAAATAAAACTTTCTGTTTAACTATTTAAAACTACATATACTTATGTATAATTACATATAATTATAAATGGGATAATACTAATTTGTTGCCCTAAATTTAAATTAAATGACAAAAGATATACTATCGACAATATGTAAACACATAGCAATAGAGTGTCAGCTGGTCAGATATAGCATGCTATTGAAATAAAGGTCGTACTTTTACCTAATCCCACCCCTTGGTCCTCAATCTTATATATGAACTTATCTATGACAAAAGATGTAGTATTTGAAAGGTTTGTATTCAAGACAATTTTTTCTTCTTTTATGTAATTCCTCATTCTAACACTGCATTCTCTATGTGTCTATCTCTCCCTCTCTCATTCTTCTTGTGTCACTCTCTTTCTCTTTTTCTTTTTGTGTCACTCTCTCTTTCTTGTTATTTTCTTTCTTGCTCTCCTTCTTTCTTGCTTGCTCTCTCTCTCTCTCTCTCTCTCCCTCTCTCTCTCTCTCTCTCTCCCTCTCTCTCTCTCCATCTCTCTCTCTCTCCCTATCTCTCTCCCTCCCTCCCTCTCTCTCTCTCTCCCTCCCTCTCTCTCTATCTTTCTCCCTATTTCCATTTCTCTCCCTCTCTCCCTCTCTCCCTCTCCCTCCCTCTATCCCTCTCTCCCTCTCCCTCCTCATATATATATATATATATATATATATCTCTCTCTCTCTCTCTCATCCCTCTCTCTCTCTCATCCCCCCGTCTCTCTCTCTCTCTCTCTCTCTCTCTCTCTCTTCATCTCCCCCTTGAAACTTTAAATTTCTTTCTTTTTTGCTTTCCTTTCATGTCCATTAGCATATTTTTATCCATTTATCTAGTAATAGCATGATATCTATTAATCTTTACCGTGCTAAAAATAGCTTTATTTATTCATGTAGATTCTTGCAATGCATTGCATTGATATTCATGATATTTAATTTTTAAATATTTATCAGTAAGTAATTTCATGTAATTATTAGTATATTTTGAATTAATTGAATGTTTAATTCAAAATAATGATTGAGCATTATTATTTGTAAGTAAAATAGGATACATGAGTTTAGATCATCAGTGGATGTATAAAAGGTTAATGAAAGAAATTTTGAATAAAAGTTTTTTGAGTGTGCTTGAAAATTTCATCAATTTTGCATATAGTCAATTGAGATAGATGGATGGAGAAAAATTAAGTGTCCATGTAATCATCGCAAGTGTCAGAATATCCTTTTTCATGATATAAATACTATAAGATACTATTTGGCTAAATATGGCTTTGTACCAAATTATTTTGTTTGGATTTATTATGGGGAAAGTACAATGACTCTAAATATTGACCAAAATGAGGGTATTGAATCATTTGATTGGGTGTAAAGAAGCATCAAACACATACCATAGAATAGTCATTGAAGCTGTTAGTGCTAACTTCAATATGGATTACATGGATGAACCCTAATCCTGAAGCTTAGAAATTTTATGAAATGTTTAAAGCTACATATAATGAGTTGTGGCTTGGTTGTAAAACACATTCTCAAATTTCACTTGTTCTCTGTTTTGCCGATTAACCTATATATGAATCTTTGCAGGACATTTGATGTAATATGCATGAAAAAATTTGATTCAGAGCATTCAAACATTGTCATGGACCTTCTAATGCATGGGTCCCATATTTACCAATTTCAACTGGATCAAAAGGAGGCCGAGCTTCTATTATCTTCATTATTCCTGAAACATTTTATTTTTGTACTCTCTTTCTCTCTAAACTTTATTGCTAGATATCTTTTAGATATTTGCTAGAGTTGTATGACTATCAACTTTGATTTGTGTTTGTTCATGTCTATAATTACTGTTTTTATATATATGTGAATATGTTTGTATGTCCCCAAATTTTATGGGTATAGTTTTAGCCTATTATAGGTTTTTCAAAGGCTTGGCTGGTCCTCCTGGTGCTGGGAATAACACCTTAGCTTCTGAAGCTGAGAGATGAATGAAAAAATTCTTGTCCCACGCAAACACAGGTTTGTTCTTGACACTCTTATTTTGTGTAGATTTACATTGTCGCAATTTAGATCTATGATTGCTTTTTATCGGTGATCAATGGAATTAAACTATTGAATTATTAATAACCATTACGTTCCTAAAATGAACATACAAGTATGAAAAAATTTAATACCATGCAGTTTGTTGTCATTTCAACTTCATTTTCTCTTTTATTTGGCACTTTCTAACTTTCAAAAATTTAACCATGGACTGATACGTGAAGCTGGACAACCCAAAAGAATATTTTGATGGGTAGTTCATTAGAAATCTTGGAGTAATCTTGATTCAGTAATTTAAAAATAAGCTCATGATTATCTCGTTGTGTGAAATTTCTAGCAAATGGCCGTTGGTATTGCAAGTACTAGTCTATCTATTTATCAGTGGTATAATGTTGTGTTCTTTATTGGTTTGTAAATGTACTATGTTATTCTCTATGCACTGGTGTAACAATGTTATCTATCTGCGTGGAGTACCAGATGACAAAGAACTAGAAGATGCTAACCATGCCTGAGAGACCTATATGTGTGTTTTTATGCCCTATATTATTTTCTTCTGTTGCCTTTGATGATATGTGTATTTGGATGAAAGTACATATGTGTGTGTCATCTGAGGCTATGTAATTATATATATGTACATAAAATACTATAGTATATAAGTAAAAATATACTATAGTATATATTAAGTATATACTGAGTATATACGTTCGTATATACAGAGTATATATATATATGTGTATACTAAGTATATACGTATGTATATACCGAGTATATACATAAGTGGGTGCATATATTTATTTGAAGACATGTATATATTGTCAAACATACACACCCATTTACACACACATGCACACACATGTTTGAATATATAATTGCTCGGGCTCGTTTGGTCATCATCGTGCATTGCATATCGATGCAGGTCATAAAAGCCATTGATATTTGACCTTCCCCAAAGCTATGGCATGAAGATATTTCTAGTCCAGGTCAGCCATGTAGATAGAGGTTGGTCTTAAATCTCTTAGTAATTGTGTAGATATGCAATTATCACATGGTACAAAGCGTATGAATGAGGAAATAAGTTTTCTTGCTGTAGGTTCTAACAATGATTGGTTCTAATTGTACTAGTTCTTAGAATAATGATGATGATGATGCTCGTCTAGTGTCATGTAATTTTATTAGATTTCACAAAAAATGTATTTAATCGGAAAGAAAAATGTAACATTACCCAATTTTTACAAGCCGCGAATGCCAGGTGGAATATCGGGTCCTATTTTGGGAGAAGCAGCTCGACGCCTCATTAAAAACTCGCTCAATCTCAAAATGGATGGTTGGTAGGAAAGTTCATCAGTAGAGCATTATCGCTCACACCACTTTTTTTATCAACAGCAGCAACAGGAGCAACAACATCATCAATATATACGTACGTAAATACTTGGTATATACATACGTATATACTCATTTTCTTCTGTTGTCTTTAATGATATGTGTATTTGCATTAAAGTACATGTGTGTGCATCATCTGAGACTGTGATTATATATACGTAGATATAATACTTTAGTATACGTACTTATAAACTATAGTATATACATACGTATATACTAGAGTATATAATTATGTATATACCAAGTATGTAGTACGTATATACTATAATATATAAGTATGTATATACTGAGTATATATGTACATATATACTACATTATATTAGTATGTATATGCTCGGTATATACTTACAAACATACTCAGTATATATGGAAATATATACTCATTATATACTTACGTATATAGTCAGTATATACTCGGTATATACATACGTACATACATAGTATATATGTAAGTGGGTGCATATATTTATATGTAGACATGTATATATTATCATACATACACCCCAATTTACACACACACAGATGTTTGAATATATAATTGCTTGGGCTAGTCTGGTCATCATCGCGCATTGCTAACTGATGCAAGTCATAAAAGCCATGGATATTATGACTTCCCCAAAGCTATGGCATGAAGATATTTCTAGTCCAGGCTAGCCAGGCATACAGAGGCAGACAGAGGCAGACAGAGGCAGACAGAGGCAGACAGAGGCACAGAGGCAGACAAGGCAGATAGAGATAGACAGAGGTTGACATAGTCTCTTAGTAATTGTGTATATATGCAATTATCACATGGTACAAAGCATATGTTTGAGGAAATAAGTTTTCTTGCAGTAGATTCTATAATGATTGGTTCTAATTGTACAAGGTCTTAGGATGATTATGATGATGCTAGTGTAGTGTGGTGTAATTTTATTAGATTTCATAAAATTGTATTCAATCAGAAGAAAAATTTTAACCTTGCCTGATTTTTACAGGTTACGGATACTAGGAGGAATATCGGGTCCTATTTTGGGAAAAGCAGCTTTCCGCCTCGTCAAAAACTCGCTCAATCTCAAAATGAGTGGTTGGTAGAGAAGTTCATAAGTCAACATCATTTCCCACCACACATTTATTGCCAGCGGCAGCAGCAACAATATATACGTAAGTATATACTTAGTACATACGTAGGAATATACTCATTTACTTCTATTGTCTTTGACGGTATGTGTATTTGCATGAAAGTACATGTGTGTGTGTGTGTGTGTGTAATCTGAGGCTATGTGATTATATATACGTACATATAATACTCTAGTATATACGTACGTATATACTAAGTATATAAGTATGCATATACTATTGTATATAAGTATGCATATATCGAGTATATATGTATGTATATACTATAGTAAATGAGTACGTATATACAAAGTATATATTTACGTATATATTATAGTATATAAGTACATATATACCGAAGTATATACGTACGTAATACTGTAGTTTAATTGTATGTATATACTCGATATATACGTACATATATACTCAGTATATACGAACATATATACTCGACATATACATACATATATACTCAGTATATACGTACATATATACTAGGTATATACGTACATATATACTCGATATATACATAAGTATATACTCAGTATATACGTATGTATATAATGAGTATATACATATGTATATAATGAGTATATATGTATCTATATACTATAGTATATAAGTACATATATACCAAGTATATATGTACGTATATACTATAGTATATACATATGTATATACTGAGTATATACATACGTATCTATATAGTATATACGAACATATATATGGACGTATATACCATTGTATAGAAGTACGTATATATTGAGTATATACATACGTATATACTTAGTTTATATGAACATGTTTACTCAGTATATACGTACATATATATTGAGTATATGTATGCATAAAACTGTAGTATTATATGTAAATATATACTGAGTATATATATACTTAGTATATAGGTGCATACAATACTATAGTTCATAATCAGAAATATTGCAGTAATATATGTAACAAGTGAAATACTGGAATATATGTACATATACACTATAGTTAATATATATATATATATATATATATATATATATATATATATATACTGTAGTATTATATATTTATCATAACTTTATTTATTTATTTATTTTGATTTTATAGATTGGTTTAAATTTCATACAGATGGTAGTGCAATGTTTCCCAAATGAAGCTTATATAAGTGAATGATTTTTTTACAAGACATGATGCACCATGACTCGGACAACTTTGTCACAGTAGAAAGATAGTGATCAGATGAGCTAAGAGTGAGAAAGTAACCTCAAATAACATATAGAATATAATGTATGCACTATCAGTAGAAACATTGATGAATAAGATGTGGTAATGTTTTTGTTATGTTTTTGTTTTAATTATGTAAAATATTATATCAGAATAATTTATTAAATGATATTATTTCTTGTTATTTATAAAGTATCATGTATAGTTTATGTTTTTATCCAATTTAATATAAAAATATTAAATTATTTAATTAAATTTTTTGAAAAAAAATATTCTGAAAATAGTTTTGGAATTAAAAAAGCTATGGATTTTCCCTTGCTAATTTAGCTAGGAAATCATTATTTTAGCTAGAGAATTTTCCAACGCTATAATTTTTTAGCTAGGGAATCTTTCCCTCATTAATTTTTAGCAATGAGCACTTCAGGTTGGGAAATCTTTCTTTATTAATCCGTTGTTACATCCCATATAACGATGGAAACCCCCATTTTGCTAGGAAAATTTTTCTAATAATTTGGGATTTTTCTTGTAGTGTATCAATTTATCTATTTATTTATCTATCTATATGCCTATATAATTATATATATATCTATCTATCTATTAGTATATTTAACTATTTATCTATCTGTCTATCTTTTAGTCTATCTATCAATCTATCAATTAATCTTTCTTTTTGTCTGTCTTTCTGTATATCTATCACTCTATGTATATGTCAATCTATCTATCTTTCTATCTATCTATATATCTATCTATGTATTTGCATGTCTATTTGTCTCTATATCTATCTGTCTATCTATCAATTTATCTCTCTATCTACCTATTTGTTTATATATTTGTTTATCTATTTGTCTATCTATTTGTCTATCTATTTGTTTATCTATTTGGGTCTATCTATTTGTTTATCGATCTGTCTACCTTTCTTTATATTAATCTGTTTATCTATTTATTTATCAATATATCTATCTATCTATCTATTTGTTTATATATTTTTCTATCTATCTATATTTTATCTGTATATTTATGTCTTTTTATCTATCTATATATTTGTCCATCTATCTATCTATTTGTTTATCTATATATCTATCTATCTATTGGTGAGGATTTATTTCAATCTATCTATAAATCAATATGTCTATCTATCTTTATATCTATCTTTCTATCTTTTTGTTTATCCATTTGTCTATCTATTTGTCTATCAATCTGTCTACCTACCTATATATCTATCAATCTATTTATCTACTGATCTATATGCGTGTGTATATATATATATATATATATATATATCTATCTCTTTATCTATATATGTCTATCTTTCTGTCTATTTATCTATCTATTTATCTATCTGTCTTTCTATCGATCTATCTATCTATACACACACACACACATATCTATTTATATGTCTATCTCGGTATCTTTCTATCTATTTGTATGTCTATCTATCTATCTATCTATATTTCAAACTATCTATTAATCTATCTATCTATATTTTAAACTATCTATTAATCTTTCTATCTTTATATCTAGCTCTCTATCAATTTATCTATCACTTTATCTACGCATCTATCTATTTGTCCACCTTTCTATCTATCTTTCTGTCCATCTATCTATATATCTATCTATCTACCTATCTATCTATATATCTGATTGTCTATCTATCTATCTATATATCTTTCTATCTGTCTATCTATCTATCTATCAATTTATCTATCCATCAATCTTTTTAGCTATCTATACATTTATATATCTATATTTCAATCTATCTCTATATCTATCTATCTATCAATTTTCATATATATGTGTCTATCAATCTATCTAACTTCTGTATATGTAATTTGTTTTTACTTAATAATCTATTTTAATATTTTCATGTAAGTGCAGGAAAGGAAATATTAAAAGCCCGGGGATGCAGCAGTAGCATAATAATAGAGGTCCCGCTGTCCGGTCAGCAGGCCGAAATTTTTGGAGCAGAGCCTGGCCCGGTCCATGATCCAACCTGCTTCTTTTAAATGAACTGGCTGTTTTTTAACCTGGTTGAACTGTTTATCTTCATTCTCCCCTCTCTCTGCGCGATTTCGCGACTGCCATGCTACATACTGTAAGATGTTATTTCTTGGTTTTAATCTGTAACACATAAGCATTTTCTGGTGGAGGTAGCTAGTCGTACTGAGCTACTAGCGAACCACGTTATTTGCTGTGTTGATTTCTCATTTCGATTATGTCGTGGATGCTTGTGGATTGGGAATATATATTGCTTGTTTCTGTGTTGTTTCTGTGTTGTTTCTGTGTTGTTTCTGTGTTTTCTATTCTTAATCTCACTACCCGTGGAAGCACGATTGCCCAACACTAACTATCTATTTATATCTATATCAATCTGTTTATCTATCTATATAACTATTTACTTATCAATCTTATTATCAATCTGTATATCTATTTATTGATCTATTTGTTAGTCCACTTGTTTATTTATCTATCTAACAATCTGTCTATGGATATGTCTATAAATATTTAAATTTATTTGTCTATCTATCTATCTATCTATATATATATCTGTCTATCAATCTATCTATGTATGTATATATCTTTCTATATGTGTATCAAACTATCTATCAATTTGTCTATTAATATTCTATCAAACTAATTATCAATCTATCTGTCTATCTATTTATTTATCTATATGCCTATGTATCTATCTATCCGACACTCTTCTATTGATCTATCTATCCGTCAGTCTATCTATCATTCTATCTATCCATCCATCATTCATCTATCTATCTATCTTTATGTCTATCTATCTATCTATCTAGCTTTCTATCTATTTGTCTATCTATATGTCTATCAATTTGTATATCTATGTGTCTATCGATCTATCTTACTATATATCTATCTAACTATATGTCAATCAATCAATGTATCTATCTTTATTTCTTTCTTTCTATCTATTGATTTATCTGTCTATCTATTTTTCTATAATTTTCTTTACCAATCTTTCAATCAAACTGTCAATCTATCTGTCTATTTGTCTTTCTATTTGTCTATCTATTAGTATATCAATTTTTTTGTTTGGTTATTTGTCTATCTTTCTATATATCTTTCATTGTATTTGTCTATCTTTCTACATGACTATCTGACTCTCTATATGCATGACTATTTTCCTGACATTCTGCCTACTCAAGTGCCTCCTGGTCAATATATCTATCTATCTATCTGTCTGTCTGTCTGTCTATCTATCTATCTGACACTCTATCCAATTTATATATCTATCTATTTATTAATCTATCTATCTATCTGTCTATATATCTATGTGTTTACCTATCTAGCTATCTATATGTCAATATATCTACCTATCTATTTTTTTATTTATATATATATTGATTGATATATCTATCTATATATCTATGTTTCTATCTATGTGTCTATCTATCTATCTATCTATTAATCTATCTGTCTAGTAATCTATCTATTTTTCTATAATCTGTCTATCTATTTGTCTCTCAATCTGTTTATATATGTCTATATATTTGTCTATCAATCTTTCTATTTATCTTCTATCTATATGCCTAACAAACTCTCTAGCAATATGTCGACCAATCTGCCTATCAATCTCTCTATGATTCTATCTTTCATTCTACCTATCTATCTATCTATCTGTCTATCTGTCTATCTATTTATTATTTTCTATCTTTCAATCTATTTATATATATGTATGTATATCTGTCTGTCTATCTATCTATCTAACTGTCTATCTATATATATTGTCTATCTATATGTCTATATATTTGTCTATCTATCTATCTTTCAAATAATGTATCTATCAATTTGTTTGTTTGTCTATCTATCTATCTATCATTCTGTCAATATGTTTGTTTGTCAATATATCTGCTTGCCTACCTGAATGTATGCTTGCCTTACTACATGCCTATCTATCTATCTTTCTGTCTATCTATTATATATTGAACTATCTTTCTATCTATATGTCTATCTATGTATTAATCTGTCTATCAATCTATCTATATATATATATATATCAATTTATCTATCTATCTATATATCAATTTATCTATCTATCTATATATCAATTTATTTATCTATAAAAATATCTATCTATCTATCTTCTTGTCAATCAATCAATCTATCAATCATTCTATCTATCTTTATAAATATATACCTGTCTATATTTTTATCTATCTTAATGTCTATCTATCTATCTATCTTTCTATTTTTCTGCCTATCTATCTATCTATTTGTTTGTCTATCTATCTTTTTATTTATATATCTTTCTATCTATCTAACTATCTATTTGTCTATCTATCTATATATCTATAAATATATCTATCTATCTATCGACTAGTCTATCTTTTTATGTATCTATCAGTCTAAGTTACTATCTATTAATCTATCTATCTATTTATCTTTCTATCTTTCTATCTATCTAACTAACAATTTGTCGATCTTTTTTGATCTATCTATCCTCTTATCTTTATTTAAGTATCTATCTATCAGCCTTTGTATTAGACAATCTATCTATTTATCTATGAATCAAAAAATTAATCTATCTATCTATTTATCTATCTTTCAATTTCTCTAATAATATGTAAATCTATTTTTCTATATATTGGTCTATCTATCTGTCTTTATATTAGTCTATAAATATATCTATCTATCTATCTATCTATTTAACTTTCTACAATTTATATATATATGAGTCTATCAATCTTTCTCTATCTATTTATTATTCTGTATATGAATATACCTATTAATCTCTCTTTCAATCAGTCTATAAATATGTCTATCAATAAATTTATTAATCTGTCTATCACTTTCATTATATCAGTCTATCTATCTATCTATCTATCTATAAATCAATCAATCAATTAATCAATCAATCAATCTATCTTTCTATATGTTTGTCTATCTATATATCTATTTATATTTCAGTCTATCTATCTTTTTATCTTTCTATTTTTTTGTCTATCTATTTGTCTATCTATATTCCAATATATCAATTAATCAATCAATCTATATATCTATCTATCTATTTGTCTATGTATTTTTCTATTAATCTATCGATCTATCTTTCCATCTATCTATATATCTATATATCTATCAATCTGACTAACTATATATTTATCAATTTATCTATATAGCTATGTAACAATGTACCTATCTATATGCCTGATTGTCTAACTATCTCCTTGTCTGATTGACTGACTACTTGTCTATCTATCTATCTATCTATATTTCTTTATTTCTATCTTTTTATCTTTCTATCTAATCTGTCTATTTATCTGTCTATCTATCTATGTATCTGTATATTTATCTACAAATCTATCTATCTATCTATATATTTATCTACAAATCTATCTATATGACTATCTATATGTATATCTAACTATCATTCTATCTATTTATCTATCTTTCTATCAGTCTATCAATATGTTTATCTATCATCTATCTATCTATGTATCTGTCTGCCTATCTGTCTATCAATTTGTATATCATTCTATCAATTAATCAATCAATTAATCAATATGTCTATCTATCTATCTATCTTGATTTCTATCAATCTATTTATCTATCTATGTGTCTATTTTTTATCAATCTATCTTTCTATATTTTTTATCATTTTGTATATCTAATAATCAAATTATTTGTCTATCTAATAGTCGATCTATAAGTCTATATATCTATATATCTATCTATCTATTTAATAATTTGTGAATCTATCTGTCAATCTGTATGGCTATCTATCTGTCTCTCTATCTATCTATCTTTTTATATATCTGCCTATCAATTTGTCAGGGAATCTGTCAATCAAATTTCTTATCTATATGTCTATCTATCTTTCTGTTTATCTATCTATCTATATATATGTCTATCTATATATCTATTTATCTATTTATCTATCTATGTATTAGTCTATCTATCTGTCTATCTACTTGGCTATCTATATTCCTATCTATCTATTTGTATATCTATATGTCTATCTTATTGACTATCAATCTGTCTATTAATCTACTTATCTTTATATTTATCTATCTTTTTATCTATTTGTTTATCTGTCTATCTAATTGTCTATCTATAGTTTATCTATCAGTCTATCTTATAATTATCTGTTTATCTATCTATCTTTATATAAAACTATCTATATTTCTATCTTTCTATATTTCTATATATCTATCTATCTACTATCAATCTATCAATCTATCTGTCTATCTATATCTCTAATGATCTATTTGTCTAAAAGTCTATCGATCGATCTATCTATCTATATGTATATGTATCTATATATCTTTAATTCTATCATTCTTTTATCTATCATCTATTAATCTTTCTATGATATCTTAGTCTATCAATATATCAATCTGTATATCGATCTATTTTCAATATATCTATCAATATGTCTATCAATCTATTTATCAGTTTGTCTATCAGTTTATCTCTCTACATATCTATCTATCTATCTATTTGTCTATCTATCTATCTTTCAATTTATATGTCTATCAATCTATCTGTCTATATATATATTTGCCTATCAATTTGCCTGGGAATTAGTCTATCATTCTGTATATCTATTTCTCTATATGTGTATATGTATGTTTGTCTGTCTATCTACCTACCTACCTGAATGTATGCCTATCTTACTACAAACATTTCTATCAATCAATTTGTCTATCTATATGTCTATTTGTCTATCTATCTGTCAGTATTTCTAAATAGCTTTCTATCTCTCTATCCTTCAATCTATTTGTCTATCTATCAACCTACCTATCTATCTATATATCTATCTATTTGTCTATCTATTTCTCTATCTATTTGTTTATGTACTTTACTATCTATCAGTCTATCTATCTATCTATCTATTTGTCTATCTATATGTCTATCTTTCTAACTATCAATCTTTCTATCTTTATTTCTATCTATCATTATATATATTTGTCCATTTGTCTATCTATATATCTATCTATTTATTTATCAATCAATCTATACATTAATCTATCTATTTGTTTATCTATCTATCTATCTATCTAATTGTCTATCTATAGTCTATTTATCAATCTATATATCTAACTATGTGTTTATCTATCGATCTATCTATCTTTTTGTCTAACTATCTTTCATTCTACCTTTTTATATTTTTTTCTATCTATCTAACTATCTATCTGTTTGTCTATCTCACTATCTAGCTATCTATTTGTCTAATAATCAATTGATCTTTATATCTATCTATATATCTATCTATCTATCTATAATTCTATAAATCTATCTATCTATCTATCTATTAATCTTTTTATCAAATTGTTTATATATTAGTGTATAAATATGTCTATCTATCTTTCTATCAATCTATTTATTAAGTTTTCTAGTAATATAAGGTTCAATTTATCTATCAATATGTATATCAATCTATTTATCAATTTGTTTATCAGTTGTCTCTATATCTGTCTATATATCTATTTATCTATCTATCTATCTCTCTATCATTCTATCAATCAAACAAACAATCTATCTATCTATCATTTTATCTATCTATCTATCTATCTATCAATCTTTATTTCTTTATATCTATTTATCTATCTTTCTTTCTAACTATATATCTTTCTCTCTATCTATCTATTTGTGTTTCAAATTATTTGTATGTCTTTCTATCTATCTGTCTATCGATCTATATATCTATATATTAGTCATCTATCAATCTATGTTTTTGTCTATCTAATGGTCTTTCTATATATCTACCTATCTTTCTTTATGTTTGTCTTTTTATCTATATATATATATATGTGTGTGTGTGTGTGTCTTTCTAGATGTTTATATAACTGTCTATAGACCTTTCTTTTTTTAAATTTGTTTTATTATTAATATAATCCTCTCTTTTGGTGGAGGAATACCTTTTTTACAAGCTAAATACTACCCATTTCCCTCTTACACCAATTAAAACCCAAAAATATACATTAAAGCTCCTCTATGACGTTTTGAATATTAATTTGTGCTTGAGGCCTTTTATGTTTAATGCTTGGCTCTGTTCTGCTTGTATGTTCTATTTTTGCGTGCTTTATTCCTTTCCCACGTTGTTGACTTGATAAAGTCCTCTTGTTTGTCCATGCTCTGTTTCTATCCTTCCAATTGCTCGTGCTAGACCATCAGCCTTTTTTCTCATCCATGTGCATTTTTCTGTTTCCCAGACCCTCTTTGTGTGTCCTTTAACTTGTCAACCCTTCAAACTGTCAGAATTGAAACTGGATCCATTCAACTTAACAGCCTAAACGACCATAACTCTAAACAGCATACTACCTATAACAGACATTGTACACACACCACAGATTCTTATATACACTCATTATATAAATGCAGACACTATGCATCCATATTAGACAACAGCTGTTATGGCTTAATCTAGCCCGTGATAGCAGATCCTTCATGCACATCTACCTTTACTCCCATTCAGCTACTTTTTCAGTTTTCTTTATACCAAAACCAGAAAGAAAAACCAGAAAAAACAAGAAATATCCATCTAATAACAAATGGTGGATATAATGCTATCCTTTTCCTGCCAGTTAACTTTCCCAATCCATGGAGTTTTCAAGATTAATCTAGCATGTGACAACAAATCCTTCATGCACGTCTAACTACTCCCAATCAGCTGCTTCTTTCGGTTTCATCTATACCTATAGTAGAAAATCAAAAACAAGAAATTCTGCCATAAATGGTAGTTATAATGCTCTATCTTTTTCCAGCCAGCTAACTTTCCCAATCCCTTCACACACCAGCACACAACCATTATATTTAAACTTAAAAACATAAACTACACATGGTAGCAGCCTCATCATGCCACCCCTACCCTGACTTCAAACCTGGAGTTTTCAGAATTATGTCTACATTTTTACTTTTCCTGTAACAAGTCCTGCACAATAAGGTAAAATACAATAGCAAGTACATCTATCCTAATGCTACTCATACTTCTCATTAATTTTCTTCTAAAGCTTCTACAAGCTTCATTCAGCTGCCTCTTACAATTTTTCCTACACACAAAAACAACATAGCAAACAAAACATATAAAGCACAAGCAGAATACCCTCCAGTGCCATCTAGCCTCATATTCTTTTTAATCACCCCTTAGGACCAGGACGATTTTATATTTATCTGTATTTTTTAAATTTTAAAAACAACTCAATCATAAAATTTCAATTAATAATTTTATTTGTTTCCTATAATCTAAAAATTATAGCTCTAGTCTTTAGTTTTCTGAATTCTAACATATGGTAAAGCAATTTTGTCTAAATTTATTAAGCCTTTAAGCCTGGAGGGGATATCCTCATCCCCAAATTCTTGCTCTCCATTTTTCAAACCATCCGCTACCAATTTATCTACTACCACATTAGCTTCTCTTAAAATGTGCAGCATTGTTACTTTCAACTCAATTAACCATTTTTTAATTATGTTTATTTCCTCCTCAAACCTCCACAGTTTTATTTTATTCGACACCAGATCAACTAATAAACTTGAGTCTACCTGAACTTGAATATTTGAAAAATTATTCTTTTTACAGATCAACAAGCCTGTATGTAAGGCCATAATTTCCACCTGTAGAGCAAAAGATGCATCTCCTTTCATTGTGAATGCACTCATGGCTTTACCCCCCACATTTCTTATTATACTTCCACCCCCTGCAGCCCTCATTTCTCTCTTAAATGAGCCATCTGTATTGAGAGCCAAAATTCCCTACAGAGGCTTTTCCCAGCTAATGGATCTAACTTTCGGCTCAGTCCTAATTTTTATAGAGAGGCCCCAAATATTTTTCCTATTTTCGTCTAAATCTATATTACAAATTTTTATAGGATTACAAGCTAAGATAAATGAGCTTTCTTTTTTTATTTCTTCTAAAATGCTATTATAATTCATAGGCATACCTTGAAATCTACTTTTGTTTCTTGCTTTCCATAAGGACTAAATTCCTATATGAGGAATAAAATTTCTTAACCATTTGAAGAATTTATTTTTTGTGTGCTTACTCTAGTTTTTTAATCTATCCTGCAAGTCTAAAGCACCTTTTTCAATACCCACCTCTACCTCTAATTTTTTCCATAGTTTCTTGGCTATTTTCCCTATTTAAAATAGGTGATTAGTACTTTCCACCTCCTAATAACAACATTCACATCTAGGTGCTAATTTAATTCCTTTTCTTTGTATATTATAAACTACCGAGATCACATTTGAGAGGAGTTTCCACATGAATACATTTATTTTTTTGGTAACTCCTTTATACATGTCCTCCTAAATATTTCCTGTTCCGGCCTTTTACTTCTAACCAGATCTTTAGCACTTTTTAATGTAAATTTACCATGTAGATTTAATGTCCATTTCCACCCGCTTTTGGTTAAAATTGAATGTTTATCTACCATTCCTTGTTGCTTTCTCCTCAGTTTCCAGGTTTTTTATGCCTTCCTAATTTCTTTAAAAGCATTGTCACCTAGTCTATACCTAGCCTTAATATAATTAGTCCAGAGACTACCATTTTCCTTCAGCCTTCACCAGTTTTTACAAGCCCATGCATTAGCTACATCCTCTAAGCTAGAGAAGCCTAATCCAGCCTCTTCCTTCGGAAACCATAAATCTTGCCATTTTTTCCAATGAAGTTTATTTTTAGCTTCTTTTCTACCCCATAAAAATTGGACATTTCTTTTTCAAGCTTTTTAATTATAGATTTTGGGGGCTGAACCAACATTAAAATATGAGCTAGCGAACCTTGCAAAGCATGCGTGATCAAAGTGATTCTTCCTGCCATACTTAATAAATCACCTTTCCAGCCTTCTATTTTATTTCTCATTTTATACACTAAAAAGTCTAAATCTTCTTTCTTTATCTTTCCTTCCTGAATAGGACAACCCAAATATAGCAAAGCACATGTGTTTTGTGTAAACTCTATTATATTTTTAATCCTTAGGGCTATGTTTTCTGAGACTTTCCTGGCTAACATGAATTGACATTTATTTTTATTTAATCTCTGACCTGATTCCTTTTCAAGTGTTTGGAAGATTCTCATTAAATTTCACATTGAGTGAATGCTGGCATTTGTAAAAATGATAACATCATCCGCATATGCCAGACAGCTCACATTAGGGGTATTTCTAGGATGTTTATATTTAAAATATTGCCTTCTTCCATTTCTTCTTTTAAATTTACAATGAGTAATTCTAAGTAAATATTAAATAAGGAAGGAGAGAGGGGATCACCCTACCTAAGTCCTCTAACTGGTTTAAACTCCTCCCCTGCCTGTCCATTGATAAGTATTTTAACCCATGTATTATCTATAGACCTCTCTATCTATCTATTTGTCTATTTATCTATCTCTCTATTAGTCTATCTATCTATTTGTCTATCTATTTATTTATCTATCTATTTTTTTAATTATCTTTAGAATTATCTATCTAATTATCTATCTTTCTTTCTTTCATTTTTTTAGTATATCAATCAGACTATATATCTATATATCAATCTATCTATTAATTCGTCTATCTAATAGTCTTTTAATCTGTCTATCAGTATGGCTATCAATCTATCTTTCAATCTAACTTTTAATCAATTTATCGACCAGTCAATCATATCTATCAATCAATCTATCTATTGATATCTCTATCTATCTATCTTTCTTTCTATCTATCGTCTATATATCTATCTATCTATATATCTATTAATTTGGCTATCTCTATATCTATCTATTTATCAGTCTATCTATGTAATTATTTATATATTTGTCTGTCTATC
The DNA here is from genome assembly GCA_029783825.1 of Sapria himalayana. Taxonomy (NCBI): domain Eukaryota; kingdom Viridiplantae; phylum Streptophyta; class Magnoliopsida; order Malpighiales; family Rafflesiaceae; genus Sapria; species Sapria himalayana. The sequence continues at coordinate 46,977 of JAREIK010003145.1, read as the reverse complement.
TGTCTATCTATATGTTAATCTATATATCTATTTATCTATCTATCTTTCTTTCTTTCTATCGATCTATCTATCAATAATTATATTAATATATATATGAAATTATCTATCAAATAGTATATAAATCTTTTTATCTATTGATCTATTTATCAATCTTTCTATAATCTATCTATCAATATGTCAATCAATCTTTTTGTAAATCCGTATTTTAATCTATTTATCATTATATCTATCATTCTATCTAATAATCTATATATATATATCTATCAATCTAACTGTCTATCATTCTTTCTATCTTTCTATATGTATATCTTTCTTTCTGTCTATCTATCTATCCATCTATCTATTTGTCTTTCTATTTACCTATCTATCTATCTATTTTTTTTTCAATTTATCTTTCTATTTTTTAATCAATGTATATATCTTTTTATCAATCGATCTATAAATTTGTCTATCAATTTATTAATCAATCAATCTATCTATCTCTTTGCCTATGTTTATGTCTGTTTGATTGTTTGTATGTCTATTTATCTAACTATTTTTTTGTCTATCTATCTATTTGATTATCTATCTACCTGCCTATCTGATTGTCTCCCTATTTTACTGGCTGACTATCTACTTGTCTATCTATCTGTATATCTATTTGTCTACTTATCTTTCTATTTATTTGTTGATCTTTCTGTATATCTTTTGGTCTATCTTAATTTCTATATAAGTATATATCTATATATCTATCTAAATGTATATCTATCTAAATATCTATATGTCTATCTATCTATCTATCAATTTTTCTATCTATCTATATATCTATTTGTATATCTATGTATCTATATATCTATCATTCTATATTTATGTCTATCTATCATATATCAATCTATTTATTAATCTGTCTATAATTTAATCTACTAATCAATAAATCTTTCTATGTAACTAGTTGTCTATTTATTTATCTATCTATATTTTTATCTATTTGTCTACTTATCTCTTTATCTATTTGTATGTCTATTTGTCTATTTATCTATCTATATATCTATCTTTTATCTATATATCTACCTATCTATTTGTCTATCTATCATTCTATCTATCTATTTATTTATCTATCTATCTATCTATTTATCTCTCTATATATCTATCAAATAATTTGTCGATCAATCTTACTATCTATCAATCTATTTATCTATTAATTTTTTTTATCATTTTATCTATCTATCTATCTTAGTATCTATCTATTAATCTATCTATGAAACTATTTATAAATATGTTTATAAATGTGTCTATCTATCAATCATTCTATTTGTCTATCTATCTGACTATATACTTGTCTATCAATCTGTCTTTAAATCTATCTATATATTTATCTATGTATCAATTTATCTTAATGTTTGTCTGTCTACTTGTTTATCTGTTTGTCTATCTATCTATGTGTATTTCTGTCTATCTATCTATCTATGTATCTATGTATATATCTAGCTATTATTCTATCTATTTATTTGTCTATCTACCTAACTTTATATCTATCTATATATATATATCTATCTATCCGTCTGTCTATCTATCTATCTTTTTATTTATCAATTTATCTGGCTATTATTCTATCTATATATTTATCTATTTATCTATCTATCTATCTATCTATCTATCTATCTATCTATCTTTCTGTCTATATATCTATCTATCTTTCTATATGTCTATATGTTTGTCTATCTTTCTATCTATCTATCTATCTATCTATCTGTCAATCTATCTATGTATCTATCTATCTATCTATCTATATGTCTATATATCTATCTATTTATCTATCTATCTATCTATCTATCTATCTATATGTTTGTCAGTTTATTTATCTATCTTACTATCTACTATATATCTATATATCTATCTTAATACCAACTATATATATATCTATCAATCAATCTATCTATTAAACTATCAATATGTCTATAAATCTATATATCAATCTATCTATCATTCTGTCTATCAATCTATATATCATTCTATCTATCAATCTATCTATATATCAATAAATGAATCTATTTGTCTATCTATTTGTCTTTATATCTCTTTATCTATTTATCTATTTCTCTATCTATATTTCTACCTATCTATTTTTCTGTCTATATATCTATCTATCTTTCTTTCTTTCTATGAATCTATATATCTACCTATCTAAAAATTTGTCTATTAAACTGTCTATCTATATATCTATGTATCTATCTGTCTATCTATCTATGTATCTGTCCGTTTATCTAGTTGTCTATCTATTTGTCTATCTAATTGTTTGTTTATATCTTTGTATATTTGTCTATCTGTCTCTCTGTCTACCTATATATCTAACTATCATGCTACCTAAATGACAAACAATCTATATATCAATATTTCTACATGACTTTGTATTTTTATCTATCCATCTTTCAATCTATCTACATGGTTGTCTTTTTATTTGTCTTTATATCTTACTATCTATCTATCTATCTATTTAATTGTCTATCTATTTGTCTATCTATATGTTTATCTATATATCCATCTATCTATCTTTCATTATATTTATCAATTTATTTATCATTCTATATATATGTCTATCTATCTATTAATCAATAAGTTTATCTAATTGTATATCTATCTATCTATCTATTTGTCAATCTATCTATTTATCTATCTATTTGTGTATCTATTTTATCTAACTTGATATCTATCTTTCTATCTATCAATCTATATATGTGTCTATCTATTTATCTATTTATCTATCTATCTATGTATTTATCTATATATCTATCTATCTAATTATCGATCTATCTAAATGTTCGTCTATCCATTGATCTCTCTTTTATTTTTGAATCTATAATATTATCTATATATCTATTTATCTGTCTGTCTATTTATACTTATATCTATCTGTCTATCTTTCCTTCTATCTATCCATCGATCTATCCATCTATCTAAATTTCTATCTACCTATCTATCTTTCTATCTATCTATATATCTATCTATCTAAATATCTATCAATCTATCTATATATCTTTCTATCTCTATCTCTATCTATCTATATATCATTCTATCTATCTATCTATATGTCTATCCATCTATCTATCAATCTATATTTTTATTTATATATCTATCTATCTATTTATCTCTATGTATAACTGTCTATTTATCTAACTATTGATCTATCAATTTTCAATCTTTCTATCTATATATCTGTATATCTATCTATCTATTTATTTGTTTATTTATATATTTATTTATCTATCTATCTATATGTCTATTTGTCTGTGTCTATCTAACTGTCTATCTATATGTCTATCTATTTGTCTTTCTATCTACCTATCTATCTGCTTATCTATTTATCTATATATCTTTATATCTATCTGTCTATCTATCAATCAATCTATCTATCTATATATCTTTTTATCCATCTATCTATCTATCTTTCGATCTATCTATCTATCTTTCGATCTATCTATCTATTTAAATGTCTATCTATCTGTATATTTAGATGTCTATCTATCTATCTATCTATCTATTAGTCTATCTATGTATATATCTATCTATCTATCTATCTATCTATTTATTATTATGTCTATCTATTTTCTATCAATTTATCTATCTATCTATCTATCTGTCTAAGAATCTATCTATCTGTCTAAGAATCTAAATATCTATCTATCTAGGTGTTTATCATTCTTTCTATCAATGTATCTATCAAATGATCTTTCTCTCTATATATCTATCTATTTATATATCTATCAATCTATCTATCTATCTTTCTCTCAGTTTATCTATCTATCTATCTATTTATATTTTGGTCTATTTATTTATTCGTCAATTTATCTGTCTTTCTATCTAACTATTAGTCTATCTGGTTCTTGTCTAATTGTATGTCTATCTATATGTATATCTGTCTATCTAAATATCTATCTATCTATCTCTCTATCTGTCTATCTATATCTCTATCTGTCTATCTATCTTTCTATCGGTATATCTATATATCTATCTATCTATCTATCTATCTATCTATCTGACTATTTATTAATTAATCTATCTATCTATCTATCAATCTATTTATCTATCTGTCTATCTATATATTTATCATTCTGATTATATATCTATCTATTATATATTTATCTATCTATTTGACTATCTATATGTTTTTATATCTATCTATTTATCTATGTATCAATCTCTCTATCAATTTTTCTATTTATTGGTCTACAAAGTTTCTATCTATTTATTTAATTAATTATCTATATATATATTTCTATTTATTTGTCTATTTATCAGTCTATCTATTTATCTCTTTTTTTCTATCTGTCTAACTATCTATAGGTTATCTATTTATATATCTACCTATCATTCTTTTATTATGTCTATCTGTCAATCTATTATATGTATATATGTATATATATTTGACTATCTATATATCTATCTATATATTCATCTATATATCTATCTATATGTGCATCTATATATCTATATATCTTTGTTTCTTTCTATTTATCATTCTCTTTATTTGTCCATCTATCTTTGATCTATCTATTTGATTTTGTGTATATCTATCTATCTACATATCTATCTATTTATCAATCTATATTTTTATCTATCTATCAATTATTTTTGTTTATCTATCTATCTGTCGATCTATCTATCTATCTCTCTAACTATCTAATTGTCTTTTATCTATTAGTCTATTAGTCAATCTGTCTATTTATCTGGCTATCCATCATATATCTATCCGCTTATCTATAAATTTGCAATTATGTCTAACATTCAATCTAAATGATCAATCTATCTATTTATCTATCATTCTATATATCTAAATGTCCATCTTTCTATCTGTCTATCTATATATCTATCTATCTCTCTTTTTCTTTTAGTCTATCTATCTATTAGTCTATCTTTTTATCTATCTATTATTATATCTATTTATCTATTTGTCTATCAATCTATCTAACTAACTAACAAACTATCTGTCTGTCTATCTATATGTCTATCTATTTATCTATTAATCTATCTATCTATCTATTAGCATATCTACCTAATTGTAAATCTATCTATCTATATATCTATTTATTTGTCTATCTATCAATCTATCTCTATATATTTTAATATGTATATTTATTAATCTATTTTTAATACTAGCTATCTTTCTATATGGCTATCTTGCTATCTTTCTATTTATCTTTATGTCTATCTATCTATCTATGTGTCTATCTATCTATCTGTCTATCTTTCTATGTATCTATATATATATATATATTTGTATATCAAATATCTATCTATCTATCAATTCTTTCTATCTATAAAACTATCTAATTATCTATCTATCTATTTATTTGTTTATCCATTTATCTATCTACTATCTATCTATATGTCTATTTATTTATTTATCTATTTATCTATTTATCTTTCTATCTGTTTATTTGTCTAAATTATTATATGTTATCTATCAATATTTGTAACTATCTAATTGTATATCTTTCCATATATTTAACTTTCTACCTTTCACTTTATCTATTTATCAAATTGTCTAATTATTTTTATAATCAACTAGTCTAACTATAAATTTGTCTCTCTATCTATCTATCTATCTACCTATCTATAAATCTATGTAGCTATCTTTCTACCTATCTCTCTGTTTATTATATATCTGTTAATCTATCTATCAATCTATCTATTGATCTATCTATCTATCTGTCTATGTAATGATTTATCTATTTTTTTAACTATCAATATGTCTATCTATTATTCTATCTATCTATGTGAATATTTGTCTATCTGTCTAACTGGCTAATAATCTATCTATATATTTATCTATTAATCTATTTGTCTAATTGTCTAACTATCCTTCTATTTATATGTCTAAATGTCTAACTATCTATATATTTATATGTATATATGTCTAATGTCTATCTATTTTATTAACTAGGTAATTATCATTATTTCATTTAGTCTATCTATAAATCTAACTAATTGTTTTTTTCTCATTCTATATATGTGTTTATTTGTGTATCTATATATCTATCTATTTATCTATCAATCTATTTGTCTATCTAGCTATCTATTTGTCAATATTCCTATATATCTTAATGTTTATCTATCTATCTATATGTCTATCTATCTATTTATCAGCATATCTATCTAACCAATTATCTATCTATCTTTCTATCTATCTATTTAACTATTTATCTATATATCTATCTATATATGTGTGTATCTATCTATGAAACTATCTATCTGCCCCTCTTCCTATCTACTTATCTGTATATTTATCTATATAGCTATTTGACTATTTGTCTATCTGTATATCTATCTATTTGACTATTTGACTATCTGTCTATCTTTATATTTGTCTAACTATTTATGTATTTATCTATCTATCTATTTGTCAATATGTATATCTATATCTATCTATCTATCTGACTATCTATCTATCAATATATCTTTTTATGTCTCTATCTAGCTATCTATCTATATTTCTATCTATCACTTTATCTATCTACATGTCTTTCATTTTATCATTCAATCTATCTTTTTAATTATCTATATATATGTCTATCTATCAATTTGCCTATCAATTTAACTTAATATATGTCTAAATGTAAATCTATCTGTCTCTGTTTTATTATCTATATTTTTATGTCTATGTGTCTATATATCTATTTGTCTATAATTATTTTTATCTATCTATTTATCTAACTATCTGTCTAATGGCTATTTGTCTATCGATCTATCTGTATATGTTCCTTTTTATTTTTCTGTTTACGTGTTTATGCGTCTATATATTTATTTGATATTTGTCTATCATTTTATTTATCTATTTGTCTATTTGTGTATCTATCTATCTATATATCTATTTTTGTTTGTCTTCCTCTCTATCTCTTTATTCAATTTTTAAACTATTAGTCTATCTATATTTATGTCTATAAGGGTATCTATCTATCTGAATATCTCTTTATATATAAATATATCTATCTATCTATCTGTCTATTTATCCATCATCTGTATATCTATTTTTTTATTTGTCTATCTATCTCTCTATCTATCTTTTAGTATATAACTCTATTATTCTATGTGTCTATTTATTGTTTGGTCTATCTACTAATCATTAAATTTTTCTATCTAACTGTCTATATGTCTATCTGTCTACTAATATATCTATTACTCTCTCTATCAATTTTTCTATCTATCTATCTATCTAATTATTTGTCTATAATTATATCTATTGTTCTATTTAATAATTTATCCATATGGCTATCTGTTTATTTATCTATATGTCTATATGGATATCTATTTATCTATCTATCTATCAACTATCTATATGTCTGTCTCTTTGTCTTTCTACATATTTGTCTATATGTTTATCTGTCTATCTATCTATTTGTGCATAGTCTATCTGAGTGATTGTATATCTTTCTATATGTCTATCTATCTTTTTTTCTATATGTCTATTTGTCTCTCGATCTATCTATTAATCTATCTATTTAAATGTGTAACTTCTATCTTTATACCAATCTATATGTCTATCTATCTATATGTCTATCTATCTATCTCTCTAACTATCTAACTATCTAATTTTTGTATCATTTTATTGGTTTATCTATGTATAAGACTATCTATATATTTGTTTATGTGTCTATCTATCTATTGTCTATCTATCTATTTGTTATCTTTCTAGTGATCTTTATATTTTTCTATCCATCTATCTTTCTATCTATCTATATATTTATTTATCTATCATTCTATGTAACTAATTATCTATCGATCTGTTTATTTGTCTTAATGAATATCTCTCTATCTTTTTATTTTCCTTTTAGTTTATCATTCTATAAGTCTATGTATTTATTTATCTATATTTTAATTTATTTAATTGTCTATGAGTCTATCTGTCTATATGTCTATAAATCTATATGCCTATCTATTTAATTTTTTATCTATCTAAATATCTATCAATCTACCTATATGTTTATATATATATATATATATATATATATATATATATATGTCAATCTATGTTACTATCTAACTATCTATCTTTTAAATAGTCTATCCATCTAACTATCTTTCTATCTATTAATCTATCAGACTATCTATACACACACACACACACACACACACATATATCCATATGTCAATATGTATATCTATCTATATGTATGTCTATCTATCACTCTACCTATCTATCTATTTATCTATCTTTCTGTCTAACTAATTATCTAGAGATCTATTTAAATGTCTATATGTCTATCTCTTGATCTTTTTATTTTCCTTTTAGTTTATCATTCTATACATCCATGTGTTTATCTATCTATATATCAATTTAACTAATTGTCTATATGTCTATCTATCTATATATCTATCTATCTTTATGCCTATCTATCTATATGCCTATCTATTTATGTATCTATCTATTTATTTATCTATATACATACATACATACATATATATATATATATTTCAATCGATGTAACTATCTAACTATCTATCTTTCAAACTATTTATCCATCTAACTATCAAACTATCTTTCTGTCTATTAGACTATCAGTCAATATATATATATATAATATCCATATGTCAATATGTATATTTATCTATTTGTCTATTTATCTATTGCTCTCCATATCTATCTAGATCAATCAGTCAATCAATCTATCTATCTATTTGTCTATCTATCTATTTACCAATCTATCTATCTCTCTATCTATCTATTAGCCCATTAGTCTATAAGTCTAAGTATCTTTCCATCAATCCATCTGTCTATCTATTTATTTTCTATCTATCTATATGTCTATCTCATTATTTGTATTTATATATATATATATATATATATGTCTTACTTTCTATTTGTCTATTTTTCTATCTGAATATGTATCTATTTATCTATCAATCTATCTATCTATCTAACAATTTTCTATCTATTTATCTTTCTATCTGTCTAATTCACTAATTAACTTATAAAATATTTATCTATATTCTAAATTTTCTATCTGTCAAACTATTTAACTATCTTTCAATGCATTAGTCTATAAGTCTATCTAGCTATCTATCTATCTACCACTATATCTATCTTTATGTTAATCTATGTACCTATTTATTTATCAATCAATCTATTTATCTATTTATTTATCTATTTATATGTCTATATGTCTATATGTCTATATGTTAATCTGCTCTCAATCTATCTATCTATCTATTTATCAACCTATCTCTTTATCTGTATATCTACCTATCTTTCTATCTATGTATCTGTCTATCTATCTATCTATCTATATATCTATATATCTATTTATCTATCAATTTATCAATCTATCTAAATTTCTGTATTTCTATCTGACTATCTATCTAATTATCTAATTGTCTAAATATCAATCAAACTATTTATATATATGTCCATCTAACAAGCTTTCTAGCTGCCTATTATTCTTATCATCTATCTATCTATATATCTGTCTATCTATTTATTTCATTGTGTCTATCTGTCTATCTATCTATTTTTCTATTTGTCATTTTATCTATTTATCTATCTTATTTGATCTATCTATCTATCTAGCTATCTGTATATCATTTTTTGTCTATCTGTCTCTTTTCTATCTATCTATGTTTTTATGTGTCTATCTAACAATCTATTTATCTATATATAACTATCTGTCTATCTATCTATATATCTATGTATCTATCTATTTTTATGTTTGTATGTCAATATGTCTATTAGTCTATTTGTATATCTATTAATTTATTTATATATCTATCTTTCAATCAATCAATCTGTATATTTGTCTATCTATCTATCTATATATTTATCTATCTATCTATTTGTCTATCTGTCTATCTTTCTATATGTTTATCTATCTATATATCTATCTATCAATCTATTATCTCTGTATCTATCTAACTATCTATGTATCTATATATCTATCTATCTATTTATCTTTCTATAATTCTAAATATTTTACTATCTATCTATTTATTTATATATCTATATATCTATATATATATATATATATATATATATATCTATCTATCTATCTATATATTTACCTATCTTCCTATATGGCTATTTTTGTATCTGTATATGTATTTATCTTTTTATCTAATTATCTATCTATTAACCTATTAGACTATCTATCTGTCTATCTGTCTATATCTCTATCTATCTCTCTATCTAACTATATGTTTATCTACATATCTATATATTTATATATCTATCTATCGATCTATATATCTATCTATCTGTCTATATATCTATCTAACTATCTATCTGTATATATTTTTATGTGTCATTCAACCTATCTATGTAACTATCTATCAATCTATCTATCTATGTGTCTAACTATCTATTTATCTTCCTGTCTAATAGTCTATCAGTCTATCATTTAATTAATCAATCTATCTATCTGTCTGTCTGTTACTATGTCTGTCGAGCTCTTTATTTTCTATATCAATCTATATTTTTATATGTATACTTATCCAACTATCATTTAGTCTATTAGTCTATATGTCTATGAGTTTATAAGTTTATCTCTCTACTTATTTATCTACTATTTTTTTCTTTCTATCTATCTCTTTATCTATCTATTTACTTATATGTTTATCTATTTATCTATCTATTTAACTATTTTCCTATCAGAATATCTGACTATTTGTATATCTTTTTAAATGTATTTCTTTATTTCTATATGTCTATTTGTCTATCTATCTATTTATGTGTCGAACTATTAAATTATTTAATTATCTATCTATCTGTCTGTCTGTCTGTCTGTTTGTTTGTCTATCTAGATATCTATCTATCTAACAATCTATTTTACTATCAATATACTAGTCAATCTATGTATCTAACTATCTAAATATGTGATTATTTGTCTATATATCTATTTGTCTATGTATCTATTTATCTATCTGTCTATCTTTCTATATATTTATTAATCCATCTATGTTTCTATCTAATTATATATCTATTTTTCAATTTATCTAGCTAACTATCTATCTATTAATTATTATATATGTCTATCTTTTTATCTATCTATAAGCTTTTTAGTTTTTCAATCTATAAGTATATGTGTTTTTCTAGCTATTTAAAAATCTACCTAATTTTCTATTTGTCGATATATTTATATGTTTATCTGTCTATCTATCAATATTTTTATCTTATTATCTGTTTATATGTCTATTTGTATATTTATTTATCTATCTATCTATCACTATGCCTATGTGTATATCTATTTATCAGTTTATTTATTTATATGTATATCTATCTATCTATTTGTATATATATCTATATATCTATATTTATATCTATCAAAAATATGTAACTAACTAACTATCTATCTTTTTATTTGTCTATCCGTCTGACTATCATACTATCTTTCTATCTATAAGTCTAAAGTTAATCTATTTATCTGTCTATATAAATATTATATTCATCTATCAATTTGTTTATTTATTTATTTGTCTATCTATATATCTATATGTCTATAATTATATTTATCTATGTATCTATCTATCTATATGTCTATATATCTATCTATCTGTTGATCTACCTATCTATATCTCTATCTATTTATCAATCTGTCTATATATATATATATCTCTCTCTTTTTTTTCTATATATCTATCTGTCTATCTTTCTATCTATGTGTGTATCTATCTATTTGTCTATCTGTCTATCTATTAGTGTGTCTATTGATCTATTTGTCTATATATTTATCTGTCAATCTATCTACCTCTTTCTCTAACAATCCGTCTTTTATCTATCTATTAGTCTATCAATCTATAAATTATTTTTCTATCTATCTATCTATTTATCTATCGATATGTTTATCTATATATTTGTCTAAATATCTATAAGTTTATCTATTTATCTGTTTCTGTCTATCTGTATCTGTTTATCTGTATATGTATCTATTTTTCTATCTATCAATTTGTCAATATTTCAATATATCAATTTATTTATCTTTCTTTCTATCTAAATCAATAACTAACTAACAATCTGTCTATCTGCCTATCTGTCTAATAATCAAACTGTCTAACTATTTAACCTTCTTTTTTGTCTATTAACCGATTTGTCTATTTATCTCTTGTCTATCTCTATATCTATATATGTGTATGTCTAGCTAATTGTTTTTTTAGTAATCTATCCGTTTGTTTATCTAACTATATGTATATTTGTTTTTCTGTCAATCTATCAATCTATCTATATAATTGTCTATCTATCTATCTATCTATATGTCTACTGACTATCTTTATAAATATCTATTTGTTTTTATCTGTCTATCTATCTCTCTATATGTCTATCTTTCTATCTTTCTATGTATCTATCAATTTATCAATATACATATATGTCAATATGTTTATATATCTATCAATATAATAGTATAACTATCTAATTGTCTATCTATCTATTTATATATTTGTCTATCTAAAAAACTATCTAAGTGTCAATTAGTTTATTAATCTAATTAACTATCTTTCTATCTATCTGTCTCTTTACTTCTAAGTGTCTATCTATTAATCTGTGTATTTTTCTATCTGTCTATCAATCTATCTTATGTTTATCTATCTATCTATCTATCAATGTATTTTTTCGATTTGTCTATATATATTTTTGGTTTCATCTATGTTTATATGTGTCTATCTTTGAATTTCTCTAGCTATCTATCAATCTATCAATCTGTCTCTCTATATATCAATATATTTATCTATCTATCTGTCTGTCAATCAATTTATATGTCGATCATTTTTTCTATTTGTCTATAAGTCTAATTATCTATTTATCTATCTATTATTTGATTATTTATATATTTTCATATCTATATAACTATCTATCTAGTTGTCCATCTATCTAAATTTTATTTGTATAAATAAATAAAAATATATATATATATATATATATATATATATATATATATATATTTTTATTTATTTATTTATTTTTATATCTATAAATCAATATATCTAAATATCTAAATTGTTATTTGATTATAAATTTTTATTTTTTATTTGTATATTTATATATCTATAAATCAATATATCCATATATCAAACTATTTATGTATATATATACCTATTTTTTAATCTGGCTATTTTTTTATCTATATATCTATCTATCATTATGTCTATCTGACTATCTATATATTAATCTATTTTACTATATATCTGTCTATTTATCTATTTGTCTACATGTCTATCTATCTTTCAATCAATCTATATGTCTATCTGACTATCTATCTATTTATCTATATACATATGTCTATCTGTCAATTTGTCAATCTATCTATTTGTATATATATCTTTGTGTCAATCTATATAATTATGTAATTATCTATCTTTAAATCTACCTATTTATCTAACTGTCTAACATTTTTTCTGTCTATTAGTCTATCATTCTATAAGTAAACCAATCAATCAATCTTTATATATATCTATCTATATATATGTCTGTCTATCTAACAATCTATTTGTATATCGATATATCTATTTAGCTATCTAACTATACTACTATCTATCAGTCAATGAGTCTATTTGTTTATAAGTCAATATGTTTATTTATTTATCTATCAATCATTCTATTTTTTTATCTATGTATATATCTATCTATCTATCTATTTAAATGTCTAATTATTTATCTATATATATTTTTCTATCTATGTATCTATCTATCTAACTATCTAACTATTTATTTTTTTATCAATTATTAGTCTATATATCTATCTATCTGACTATCTATATATTTTTATCTGTCTATCTATCTATTTGTCTATATATCTATTAGTCTATCTATGTGTTTATCTATATATTTATCTATCAATCTATCAATCTATCTAATTTTCAATCAATCAATCTACCTATCTACCTATCTATGTATCTATTTGACAATAAGGCTATGTCTCTACATCTCTATCTACCTTTGAGATTATCAACCTGTAAGTCTATGTATCTATTTATCAATCTATCTTTATTTCCATCTATTATGAATATGTCAATAAATCTTTCTATCTGTCTATATATATATATATGCTATATGTATATATGTTATCTATCTATTAGCCTATCTATTTATATGTCTTTGAATCTAATAATATATTTGTCTATATGTCTATATGCCTATCTATCAATCTATTTAACTAAAAAACTATCTATCTGCTCTAACTATTTAAATATTTTAATGTCAATCGATCTATCAATAAATCTATCTATTTATTTATCTGTCTATCTATCTATCTATTTATCTATCTATCTATCTATCTATCTATCTGTCTATTTGTCTATCTATCTATCTAACTATTATATATTTATTTATATATTTGCATATCTAACTAACTAACTAACTAACTATTTGTCTATCTAATTAAATATATATCTATCTTTCTATATATATATATATATATATGTATATGTATGTATGTATGTATGTATGTATGTATGTATGTATGTATGTATGTATGTATGTATGTATGTATGTATGTATGTATATATATAATCTATGTATAAATCTACCTATTTTCCAATCTAGGTTTTTTTAACTATCTATCTATTTATATGTCTATCTAAATATCAATCTATTAATATTTTTGACTATCTATCTATTTATCTTTCTTTCTTTCTATATGTATATCTTTCTATCGATCTATATTTCTAATTGACTATATATATATATGTGTGTGTGTGTGTGGTTATCTATATATTTATCTATCTATCAATTTGCAAATATGGCTGTGTCAATCTACTTTCTATGTAACTATCTATCTTTGAATCTATCTATATATATTACTTTCTAACTATCTTTACGTCGATTAGTCTATCATTCTATAAGTTAATCAATATATCTTTCTAACTATATATCTATATATCTGTTAATCTATCAATTTGTCTCTCTAGCTATCTTTATGTATATCGATATATCTTTTTATCTATCTAACTATCCAAATATCTATCAGTTTATCAATTTATAAGTCAATCTGTCTATTTATTTATCTATCTATTTTTCTATTTTTCTATCTATGTATATATCTATCTATTTTTCTATTTAATTATCTAACTATCTATCTATATATCTATCTCTCTGTCTATGTATTTATCTGTCTAACTATCTTACTATCTAAATATGTGTTTATGTGCCTATCTATTTAATTGTATATATTTTTTTGTCTATCTATCTATCCATCTATTGATCTATCTATCTATATATCTATCTATCTAATTATATATCTATCTATTTTTCTTAATGGCTATGCCTATATATCTCTCTCTACCTTTGAATTTATCAGTCAATAAGTCTATGTATCTTTCTATTATTATATCTAATTGTCTATATGTCTATCTGTTTATATGTTTATCTTTCTATCTATCTATGAATCTATCTTTATATCTATCTATTATGAATCTGTCTATATATTTATTTATCTATCTTTCAATCTATATGTTTATATGTTATATATCTATTGCCCTATCTATTTATATGTTTATCTATCAAATTATATATTTGTCTATATGTCTAAATATCAATCTATCTATCTATCTATCTATCTCTATACCTATCAATCTGTCTATTTTTCTAACTGTTAACTATCTATCTGTATCTATATATTTGTGTATATATCTATATATCTATATATCTATATATACATTAATATATCTTATATATATTATTATATCTACCAATATTCTTATCTGGCAATCTTTCTATCTAACTATATGTTTATATTACTATCTATATTTTTTATATCTATCTATCTATAGTTAAATCTATTTTTATATAATGTCATTATTATATTTGTAAGTAGACATTTAATGACACTTACTAGATGTGTCATTGTTAAGACTAATAGGTTAGGAAAATATCTTACCTCCTTAAAATTTTCCAAGGAATAAAGGGCAGAAAATTAAAAACCTTGTCACTTTTATTAGTGTCGTGGATGTGAAAATTTTAATTTTGAATTTATCGATTTGTAACTAATTTCTTATTTATTTTTTTTAAATAATTAATAATATTTGTATTTTTACTCTATAATAATAAAAAAAATAATCAAATTTTAGTTGAAAATTATTTATTAAAAATAAACAGAAACTTATGATAAAATTTAAAAATATCTAAATATTTTTACATTCAAAATTGAGTTTTTTATTTATAGAATAAGTAATAATATTTAATTTTAAAATTAATTTGTTAATATTTAATTTATCCCTAAGAGAAATAAAAATATAATGTAAATATAAGGTGATTTAATAAAATTATGTGATTAATTTAATATTATTTTTAACTTAATTTAATATAATGAAGAATCGATCACTAGAAAGACTTGCACATATTCTTCATCACATTCGGCCATTTCTAACAGCTCGGCTTCAAGCTCGCATCTCCGATATCATTGGCCATATTTGCAGTATCCTGTAAGTTTTCCCATTAAGTTTCTAATTGTATCTGCTCTTCCATACATTAAATTTTTATCAAAAAACAGCGCATTGAATCACTAGAATTGACGAGGTTAACCTATTGGCAATCAGTAGTCGTCAGCATACTTAGGTCATTACATGAACCACTATCACATCTCAACTTTGTTTTGGTTGTGTTCTTGTCAGTACAACTTCAAACAAAACACCATTAACTACCCACTCTTTACCCATTTCAGTTGTTGACTTATATTTAGTCTTTTCCTTATTTTTCTTTTAAGTTGTGGTAGTTTATTCTGTAAAGTCAGTGGGGGTGTTCTCCCACATAGTGGGGTTTTTTTCAATTTATCTTTAATGCCTATTTGAAGGCTGATTGGGTCATGAATGTAATGGACAGAAAAGAGCAAGCTCCATATTTTCTGCTCACCAACTGCTCGACAAAATTCTTCTTCCAAAATTATTTAGTTTCTCTAAGCATCCAATATCTTGATTCTTTAAGTATTCACGGAACATCTTTATATTTTATATTGTGATAATTTTTTCAAGCAATTTGGATGAGAGGGTGAGCGATAGGGTTTTGTATGATATTTTAATTCAAGCTGGGAGAGTTCTGAAGTTGCACTTTGCTCGGGATAAGGAGAGTGACAAATTCAAAGGATATGCTTTTGCAGAATATGAAACTCGTGAGATTGCAGACTATGCTGTCAAGCTTTTCTCTAGTCTAGTGGTTATCTATGATCGTACCCTAAAGTTTACGGTGTGTCCATTATTTTCTACACGCATTTGACTATATGTGAATTTATTTCTTCTGCTGGATCCAGTTGTTGTACTTCATGCGGTTTCTCATACTTTCCATTGGACATGATTTTGCCTGTTGTGAATTAAACTAGCAAAACTCTTCTTTGTGCAGATTTCTGGGCAATATAAACTGCAGAATGTCTGTAATGTGATTGTTTCTTCCCCAAATTCATCTGGAATGCCAATACATTTTTCTTTGCTGCTGAGTGGAAGTGAAAACTCACTTCAATCCAAGCGATTGTTTGAGTTATGTAGGAGATCATCCTATTCTTCTCCCCGTTGTTATTCAGGAGGTACTATACTTTTAGAACTTTCATGAGTTGTGATTCCTTTCTGGGTCTATTTTCTTCAGGGTCTCTTGTGCTGTATACTTTTTGATTTTATTCAGTGCCAGCCTTCCCTAATAGCATGAACCACCCCAATGCATATGGGTCACCTTTCTCTGGCATTTCTTATGATTTGTGTTAGAGACTTTGTGGGTCACCACTTGGGTCTAGCGGCCAGTTAAGGTCTGGAAGCTATGATAGGAGTAGTAGTATACCATACCGATCCTATTGGTAATCTTTAAAAGTTTTTATTTTTAAGCTTCAAATGCATCAAGTAGATGTTTGTCTCTGTGTATAAGAAGCCTGGTATGTAGCCTGTTTGGAGTGTGATGTGAAACTTTATTTATTTGTGTATTTTGTGTAGACTCTGCAATGTTGTTTATTAAGTTTAGTAGCTTCACTTAGTGGATACCTCCTGATTTACTATTTCTGAAAGCTTCAACATTCCAAGTACCCTTTTCCTTAACATTGTCTCATCTTTCCTAGCTTAGCATTTTATTTGACAATACCTTGTTTGTTCATAGAAAATTACTATCATGATGAAGTAAAAACTGCTAAATAGTTTTTTTTTCACCCTTTACCCAATCTCTCTTACCAACCACAGGGTAGATGTAAAGACATATTTTTATACATTAGTGATGGTTTAAACACGTCTAAAAAACTACTAGAATAGTTAGTTTCAAGGAAAAATGTATGCTTTGATTATTAAATTGTAGTGTTAGATGTTGATAATGGAGGGATGATGGAGTGGCCCTTGTTCGTTGTGTATCTGTAGCATAGCTTGATCCAACTTACTAGCCGTCTAGACTAAATTTGGTTCGAGTCTTATGCTTGACATGGGTCATGTTGGGTCTTGGGGTGGTCCTTGTGAGACTGTGATTTGAGCTTACATGATAGCTACAAAAAATGTCATTGGTTGGGTGTGATAAGGGTGGGCATGTGATTTGCCTTCTGACACATGACCCACCTTAAACCATGCTTTCTTTAATGCAACAACTATGCATCCATTCCATTGAATGTTGTAAGTGGGTGGAATCCAACATTGGATTTTGTTTGGTTTGCTAAAAAAATTATACAATTCTCCTAAAATTAGTTGTTAAGGTTTGAACACTAAGCTTAGATAAAATAAAAAGTAAGCTGAAAACTATTTAAGATTTATATAAAAATGTATAATGACAAATTTATAATTTGGATATAAATTATAATAATAATTGTTATATATTCATTATAATATTAATTTATTAATATAATTTATAGAATAATATTCTATTTTATTATATCGTTTCTTTAGAGAAAATTAAATATTTTAAAAATAAAAATATTTATAATTACATAAATAATAAAAATGTATGATTTTTTAAGAATACAAAAATAGAGATATATTATATATTACATCTCCTAAAATAAAGATATAAATAAAAAAAATTAAAATTTTATATACAAAAATTTTGAGTTGTGATCTATTTGAGTCGAGTTACTAGTTTGTCGACTAAACTAGGTAACATTTTTAGTCATTCTCGAACTCGAATTGATCTTACACGAGTTGAGTTTTGATCGAATTTTAATTGAGTTGAGTCCGAGTAGATTGTGAGTTGTCTCGTCTCATTAGCACCTAAAGTTATAACAACAAATTAACTAATTGATTGATAATATTCCAAAATGCGAATCTATTCCATAATGGAACATGATAATATTTTGGGTGGCTAAATATATTTTTCTTGATTACTCTAATATTTATAAATAATTTTTGATTCATTGAATATTCTTGAGTGTTAATTTTTTTCTAAGTATCACAATAAGATGGTGACTGTCAAATTGTTATTTATCCCACAATTTTCATAGAGGAGGTTTTTGGAGAGTCATTTAAGACCTTCCTCATGAAAGAAGATATGGATATCATAATATCATCAACAGAGGTATCATCTAATTGTCTTATGTTCTATATATGGTAAAAGAAACATTTAATATGTTTTTCATATATTTTAACTATCTTATTCATGCTTTAATTTTTCATAATGAGAATTGTATTTAATATTAGTTAAATTAAAATATTAAAACTTTTAAATATTGTGTGAATTTAAATCAGGCACTTGCATACAAAGATGGTTGATGCAAAAGAGGCATAGCGATTTATTTTTGTAAATCCAACCTTGGTTTCCAAAGCTGGATTGGGAGAAGCAAGCAAGAAAAATAGGTCAAGTGTTATAGCTAATCGGTTGATGAATGCAAATAATACTGATTTTGTTTTTATTCCATATAACCCAGGGTAAGTTATTCAACATAAGTAAGATTATAATTATGCATATTTATCAAATTATAAATGTTATGTTGTTACACTAATGTTAATTTTGTAGTTGTGATTGGGTATTGGTGGTACTTGACATAATGACTTTAATCACCTATTACCTTGATTCCTTGCATCATCAACCTTCAGATGATCTTAAAGTCATTGTTAATATGTAATTTTTTCCCTTCTTATTATAGAATGAAGCATTTATTGGTAACAAAAATTTTTTTTCTTAATGCAGGGCTCAAAGAAATCATCACTTAAAAAAACATACCTCATCAAAAAATTTATGCCATAATTGATAAATCTTCTACTTTATATTTTATCCATTACTACTAACTCTGTTTTTGTTGTTATTAAATTTGTTTAATCGTATATGTCAATTGTTATATAAATTATTTTTATGATATGTTGTTATCATTCATTTTTTTCCAATGCTCTATAATATATTTTTTTCTGCAAGTGTTAGTATTTATTGTTCATCTTTTTGTATGCAAGTTACCTTATTTGGAAATTAACTCTCAACTATGTCAGGCTAGTAGGAACCAGTTTTATAAAGATAAGGCACAATTGGGTTGCATATATCAAAAATTTTGAATTGAATTTAAGAAATGAATGTTGAAATTGTGTTATTTTTTTTTTGATTTGTATGTAGTACGAGTTCCCCATTGTACTTGAAAACTGTATTCTTGGTATGGATTGTAAAGAATGTTGTTCTTATGTGCATGAAGTATTACAATAACAGGTGAAAATATATTTACAATAATTATTAAATTTAAATCTATTTAAATCATAATCTTCATTGACGCTTTTACTAAGCGTCATAGTATTAAAAAAATTTACGATAGCTACAACATATAATGACGTTTTTTTTGCAGTGTCGTTGAATCGTACCTTGATGCTAAAATAAAGCGTCATTGTTAATAAAAATGACACTTTATTTTAGCGTCAAGGTATGATTCAACGACACTGCAAAAAATGTCATTATATGTATAGACTTTTTATGACACGCTAGCGGATGATGCTATCGATAAGTGACATTATATATATATAATGACACTTTTTAAGCATCATTGATTATGATTTTTGTTGTAGTGAAATAAGTATATTTATCTATCTATATATCTGTATATCTTTTTATTTGTCTATTTATCTATTAATCTGTCTATCTATTAACTGTCTATTTATCTATCTTTCTGTTTATCTTTTTATTTGTCTATCTCTATATTATATATCTATCTATGTGTCTCTCTATCTATCTGTCTATCTATCTTTTTGTAGATCTGTCTATCTATCTATTCTAAATATCTATCTATATATTTATTTATCTCCCTATTTAATTATTTATCTGTATGTCCAACTATCTATCTATCTTTCTGTCTATATATCTATTTTCTATCCTTCTATATGTATATCTTTAAATCTATCAATATTTTTTTATGTATTTTACTATTTTTCTATATATTTATCTATCTAATTACAAGTCTATATATCTGTATATCTATATTTTTGTAAATATGTCTATGTGTCTATCTGTATATATTCCTATTTTTCTATCTGTCTATCTTTTATTTATCTATCTTTCTATTTATCTATATTTTTATATATCTATCTATCTATCTCTGTATCTATCTATTCTCTATTATATATTTATCAATGTGTCTATCTGTCTATCTATCTATCTGTCTATCTATCTGTCTATATTTTTATCTATTTATCTATCTTTTTGTCTATATGTCTATCAAACTTTTGGAGAAACACAAACATATTCATAGATATATAAAAACAGTTATTATAGACATGAACAAACAAACATTACAATTGAATGTGCATAAAGTATATTACATATTAAAATATTAAATTAAAATAGAAACTATTTTAAATTAAAAACAGAAACTATATATGTATTATAAATTTTAATTAAAAAAACAGAAACTATAAATGATATTGCTTTCAATGCATCTACCAAATGTGTCTACCGAATGTGCATAAATTTATTCATTCAATAAAAATAGAAACTGTGTAATATAAATTTACTAAAAATAGAAACTATAAATGAAAATTTTAAATTAAAAAAAAATTCATTCAATAACTTATTCTAATACAATATTTTAAATAACAAAAACAAAAAAATATTAAAAATTATATTACATCTTATTAATCAATATATCTATCGAATGTGCATAAAATATAATTTATCAATGCATTGATGTTACTTTCTCTCTCTCTGCTCCTCCGATCACCAACTTTCTGCTGTGAAAATACTATCCGAGTCACGGTGCTTCATGTTTGTATGGAAAATAATGTAGTATCATATCTGTAAGAAATTTAAACCACCAAATCAAAACAAAATAAATAAAAAATAACTATGTTTTGATAAATATATATTGTTGGAGTAAATATGTACATATATACTAGCATTTCACTCGTACAGTTATTATTGTAGTATATGTACATATAAACTACAATATTATGCGTACATATATATTGAGTACATATATATACTCAGTATATATGTACATAAAATACTGTAGTATTATATGTACGTATATACTGACTATATACGGTCATATATACTGACTATATACATACGTATATACCGCATATGTTGTCTTTGCTGCTGCTCCCGCTACCACTGCTACTCTTGCTACTGTTGCTGCTCCCGCTACCACTACTGCTCTTACTACCGCTGCTGCTTCCGCTACCATTGCTACACTAGCTACCACTGTCGCTCCTACCACTGATGCCACTGCCGATCCTACCGATGTTGCCGCTGCTGTGGCTACTACCACTACCACTGTCGATGCCGCTCCCGCTAGCGCTGCTCCCACTATTGTTGCTGTTGCCACTACCGGTGCTTCCGTTGATGCTGCCGCAGTAGCTGGTGCTATCGTTGTTGCTGCCGTAGTAGCTGGTGTTGCCGCTACCACCCCTGCCACCTCAACTTTTACCGTTGCAGGTACTGCTACAACTAGTGTCGCTGCTGCCGGTGCTGCCTCTTCTGCTGCTGCTGCCACTTTTGCCACAACTGCCATAGCTGCCAATGAATTTGCCTCAGCCACTGCCTCTCACACTGCCGCCACAACCATCGCTGTCATCTCTTTTGCTGGTGACGCTACTGATTATGGGTTTTTACATACCTATAATAGACTAAAACTCTACTCAAAAAATTAAGAGACTCAAAAACATATTCACAGATATATATAAATAAATATTATAGACATGAACAAACACAAATTAAAGTTTATTCTCATATAGCTTAGCTAAAAATCCAAAAGATGTCCAGTAATTATGGTTAGACATAAAGAGAGTACAATAATGTATCCTGCAAAGATTCATGATTTGGTTAATCAAAAAAGTGAAGAACAAAACCAGAATAAAAAAAATTGATACTTGCAACAAAATATCATAATTATTTACTACGCATAGACAAAAATAAATAACAGTTCAGAAATACTTCTCATACTCAATCATCCTCATAATTTGTATGGAATGCTAGCCTTTCATGTGAGGATTCACCGCTGGATCTCGGAATAATATTTGATGAGCTAATGCCGGTAACTATGATTCCATATAGGACATCTGCTGTTGCATTGCTTTTTTTAATTTTTTTAATTTCTTGCATTTCTTCCATCAAATTAGTTATCTACTCATCCTTCTTTTTTAGTTCAGTCTCTATATCCACAATAAGTTCATTTGTTTCCTGTGCTTGTTGTTTGACCACCTCATCCACCATTGCTAAGACAGATGAATTAGAAGCACGACTGCTACAACAAAATGCCACTCCCTTAGAGCCGATTCCATACACTCACTGCTTCTTTCGACCTCCTATTATCTCTAAATAAATTGGATCATAGTTAATTGGTTGAAGACTCATAGAACCCTCAACTTGTTGATGAGCACCTATCACACATTCCTCCATTAGGTCCTGAGCTAAAATGGAAACAAAACTAATCTAGATTTACAAAAAATAAAATAAAAATTTTTAATTCAAAATAATTTTTATAATGTATTGTAGTTTTATAAAGTCTAATTAATATAACAATTTCTTACAGCAATCATCTGAGACTTGTTGTCAACACATTGACCATCTACTTTCTCCACAAGCATTTTACTGAAAATCTCATAGAAATTTGGATCTTGATCCAATTCTCCATCCTAAGAATATGTTTTTATTAATTCATAAAAAAAACAAATGATAAAAAAATTTAACAAAATTATTAAAACCATGCAAAGATTATATTTATTGGACTATTAGGACAACCAAAAAATATAGATATGTTTAGAATTTTAAATTTGTATCAAATCTCGAGCGTGCTCGATGCTCGACTTTGAACCTCCAGTGTGTCGACAGATTCTTGTACCTAGTCCATCAACCTCACTTCGTCAATTTTTGCGGGCAATATCTGATTTTTTATTCACATCTCGCTCCTCCCAATAATTAAGCCAGTCGGGTTAGTCTTCGTCAGATATAAAATCAGGTCTTTGTTTAAATTTCTTTAATTTATGAACAAAATCAGGATACCATTGAGCTGCTTTAATCTTCCATAATGACTTTATCTTTCCATCAAATTTGGGTAGCAATGTGCACTGATTCTATAAAAAAATGACAAAAGAATTTATATTAACAACAAGAACATAATTATTTACTGCTTGAATAATAACCAACATAAAAGTTAAGTAATTAGATAATTATTTTTCAATTCTTTTATTTTGTTATTTTTAGCTGAAAGTCATTAAAATATGACTCCTTTGTCATTGAGAAACTTTCTTCCAGGAGAAAGCTTTGGCATCAGTCATTTTCTTGAAAGCCTTTGTAATTATAGTCGAATACTTGTGAGATGGAATAAAACTGTACAAATAAATAAATAACATAGAAAACAAGCAAATCATAACAATATAAAAAAACTAGTGACAGTAACATTAAAAAAATTTTTCCAAATAATTTTTACATTTTTGTTTTACCTCTCATCCACAATATAAATTTCTAACTTTGCACTGACTTCATAGGAAGGTGCAACATTTGAAGATATCTTTGGTATTGTATATGGGGGAACAATCTGTGTAATTTGTGGTCTATAAGATTGAGATGGATCAAAAGTGTCAACACGAATCAAAATCGGTGATGGGCTTACATCTGATAAAGGTGTTAGTAGAGGTCTCAATGATGATGATGGTGATAACAATGGAAATGGTGATTGTGATGTTGAAGTCACGATATGGTGGCTATGAAATGGTACTAATTCTACAACATTATGTAACATACTAGTTGAATTTGATTCATTTCTGTGTCCACGTCCAGCTCCACCATGACCACGTCCTTTAGGCACCATCTACTATACAAAATAAAACAAAGAACAAAAAATAGTAAATTGATGAACAAGCATGCATTTTCAAATAAAACACACTGATAAATTTCAATAAAATATAAAACATCTTTGATAGTTTAAATTTATGATAAAATTATAACAATTTAATTATCGGCATCACTATCATCCTCCAATGGGTCTTTTAATATTTTGTTTAATTCCGATATAAGCTCGAACTCATCTTCAGATAGAAATTGATCATCTTCAATTTCTTTTGTGACACCATTTGAGTCACATAAATTTTCTGAATCTTCATATACATTCAAAGGCTCAATATTATTTATGTCATCTTCCTGGAATGCCGGTGCAATTTCTATGTCTGCACTTCTTTGTTGCGATGTTGATACTTCAAATTTTGATCATGCTTTGATCTTGCAAATCGCCCACCAATATCTTTTTTCACGAGATAAACTCGGATATGTACAATAATATACCTGAGCGGCTTTAACTGCCATAATAAAAGGCTCATTTCGATTATATCTGTGTTTATGGTTAACATCCACTAGCTTATAATCCGAATGAATCTTTGTGATCACATTTTGTGTAGGATCAAACCACTCGCACTTAAATAATACAATCTTATTATTTTCGAGTCCAAGATACTCCAACTAAATAACTTCTTTGAGTTGACCATAATAATCAATCTCATTTTCACTATATCAAGTGCCTTTAATGCATACACCACTTTTCATTGTTATTTTAGAAGAATCGTGCCCGATTGTGTAAAACTTATATACATTAACAAAATACTCAAGATAGGTTGTCACATATCAAAACAGGCCTTTACTTATATTCTGAATAAAAATATTTGAATCTCCATTTTAATGATCAATTACCAGTGACATTAATTAAAAAAATTGATATTAACAAATAAAATATAATAATAAATTAAATAATTCAAAATTTAAAACTTAATAATTCTCACATAATTTTTGAACCAATTTGCAAATTCATTTTCTAGCAAATAATCGACATCATTGCTGGTTGCCTATATTTTAACTGCTCAACATAAATACTACACACATATAAAAAGAGAAAAAAATGTATATCAATTTTTAATAATTCCTATTAAAGATAAAATTAAACTATGATTAAACATGCAACCATTTTGTCTATAAATACTAAATGTATGGTGCAACCTCCTCACAATAAAGTAAAACATAGCTCCTGGTTACTTTGTACTCTTCATCTGTCATACTTCTCATTGTTATTCCAAATGCTCTTCTAGGGTGCTTGAAGATAGATAGTTTGTCCACAGAATCATCTTCTTCCTTCACATGACCTTCATAATTCCGAGGCACATTTCTATTCTTTGTATTGACACGATAATCAAAATAATAAGAACAAAATGATGATGCTTCTTCTACTAAATATGCATTGAAAATTGAACCTTCAACTTTTTCCTTGTTTCTAAGATTCAATTTAAACTTACTAAGATACCTACAACCACAATGTTAGGTTTCAATTTGATTAAATTACAATATTACTTAAAGTACGAAATAATAAAACACGGCAAATTATATGTATTTACCTCTCAAAAGGATACATCCACCTGAATTGAATTGGCCCTACAATCCTTACTTCATATGCAAAATGGACCAGCAAATGCTCCATTGAGTTAAAAAAACTCGGTGAGAATATCCATTCTAGCTTACAAATAATAAGTGGAATGTCATTCTCCAATCTCACCATGTCAACTTTTTTGATTGTGGTTGTAGTTTGCTTTTTGAAAAACAAACTTAGTTAGGTAAGGACCTTCAAAACACTTTGTGGAAGTAATTCACGGGATGCAATTGGTATTAATCTCTACAAAACTACATGATAGTCATAACTTTTCATTCTAAATAACTTAAGATTTTTCATATCCATGCATCTACCCATATTTGACACATATCCATCAAAAAATTTCAAATTTTTAACTCATTCACACAATATATGTCTTGCCTTCTTATCAAGTGTGTAGCAAGCTTTAAGGAATTTTTCCGTTTCTTCATTCATCTTCAATTCAAGCCGCCGACAGTAATCATTCAACTCTTGTCTTTATTTAAAGTGTCTTATGTTTTTCCATCAACATTAAGGATAGTGTTGAAAAGATTAGCAAAAACATTTTTTTCAATATGCATTATATCTAAGTTATGATAAATTTAATTGGACATCCAATAGGGTAATTCCCAAAATATACTACGTTTCCTCTAGCCAAATAATTTGCCTATTGGTCTATTACTTCCAGTAGCATCCTCTTCAGTTACCTTCTTCAAACCTAAACTATGAATCTTTGTGATAATATCATCTCCTGAACGGATAGCTGGTGCACCTGTCATCACAGTTTTATTTCTTCTAAATGTAGTTCTATTTCTTCGAAATGATTGATTAATAGGTAGAAAGTTACGATGGATATCAAACCATGACTGTTTACCACTAAATTTGTGGGTAAATGCATCAGAATTTGTCATGCAATTTGGGGATGCGAATCATTCTATAGTACTCTAGCCAGACAACATTGAATATGCAGGAAAGTCACTTACCGTCCACATAAGGGCTTCCCGCATAATGAAATTTTGCTTTTTTGAGATATTATATGTATTCACCGCAACATCCTATAAATAAATTAACTCTGCAATAAGAGGCTGTAAGAAAATATCCATGGAACCAATATTAACAAAAATATATATTGCTCCTTCATACACAACCACGGAGACAAGTTATAAGGCATCGCTATCACTGGCCATGTTGAATACTATTGTCCAGATTGCCCAAATAGCTGAAATCCATCAGTACAAAGACCCAATCTCACATTTCGACTTTCTGCTGCAAAATCTTGATGTATATATTTAAAATGCTTCCAAGCAGGTGAATCGGATGTATGACGCATTACCCCTTCTTCAACCTCATGATCGGAATGCTACCTCATATCATTTTCTGTAGCATTTGATACAAATAGTCTCTGTAATAGAGTAATTAATAGAAAATAATACATCTTTTTAAAGACAACTTTCAATTTTTTTCGCATTTCTATAGCACGAGGTGCCTTTCTAAATCGAGGATGGTTACAAAACTTACAGCTAATTAAATCACTATCACTGCCCTAATATAACATGCATCCATTTAAACAATAATCAATTTTTTCCACGGGTAGGCCCATTCCTTGTAGTAACTTCTTAATGTTGTAAAAGTTGTTAGTGATTAAATTATTATCCACAACAATCTCCTTCATCAGTTCTGTCACCTGATCAAATAATTTCTTAGACATATGATTTTCTGACTTAACGCTTATTAGTCGAGCCATAAGTGAAAATTGTGAATGTGTTTTACAACCAGGCCACAACTCTTTATGTTCAGCTTTAAGCATTTCATAAAATTTCTGAGCTTCGGGATTAGGTAGTTCATCCATGTTATCCATATTGAAGTCAAGACTAGCAGCTTTCATAATCATTCTATTGTATGTGTTTGATGATTCTTCACCACAAGCAAACGATTCAATACCCTCATTTTGGTTAATATTCAGAGTCTTTGTACCTTCCCCATGATAAATCCAAACATAATAATTTGGCACAAAGCCATATTTTACCAAATGATATCTTATAGTGGTTGCATCATGAAAAGGGATATTCTGACACTTTCGATGATTACATTGACACTTAATTTTTTCTTAATCCTTCAATCTCGATTGACTACATATAAAATTGATAAAAGTTTAAAGCACAATCAAAAAATCTCTATTTAAAAATCCATTAATAGCCATTTTGTACATCCACTGGCGATCTGAGCTCATTTTGCCCTGTTTTATTTACATAAATTAATGCCCAATCATTACTATAAATAATAACATTTTATTACTTCAAAATATATAAAGAATAAAATAAAATTACTTACAGATGAATATTTAAAATTTAAATATCGTGAATATAGAGGCAATGCATTTGCACAATCTACATTAATAGATAATGTAATTTGTAGCATTATAAAGATTAAAAGATATCACAGTTATACTAGATAAAGGGTGCAAAGTATAATAATGTACAAGAAATGAAAGCAAAAAAAATTCATTTAATGTTTGAAGGAGGGGAGGGAGAGAGTGTGTGTGAGAGATAAGGTGGGGAGAGAGAGGGGTAGAGAAATCAGGAAATGGGGGGGGAGAGAGAGAGGGAGAGAGAGAAAAGGAGGGAGAAAGACTGGGAGAGAAAAGGTGAAAGGGAGAGAGGGGGATGAGAAAGAGAGAGAGAGAGAGATGGAAGGAGCGAGAGAGAGAGAGAGAGGGGTGGAGAGAGAGAGAGAGAGAACAAGCAAGTAAAAAGATCCAAAAAAATAACACGAGAGAGTGTGTGACACATAAAGAAAAAGAGGAAGAGAAAGACAGAAAGAATTATAGAGGGAAAGAGAGACACATAGAAAGTGCACTGTTAGAATGAAGAATTATATAAAAGAAAATATAAGTTCTTTAGTACAAACCTATCAAATATTACATTTTTAGTTATACATAAGTTCTTATTTGAGCCTGAGCCCCAAGGGCTGGAATCAGGTAAGAGTACGACCCTTATTTTTATTATACCATATATGAGCCTGATCAATGGACACTCCCATGCTATGTGCATACATTTTTGTTGATATTATATCTTTAGCCATTTTATTTCAAGTTGGTGCATCAAAATAGTATTATCCCAAATATAATTATATGTTAGGATACATATAGTAAATATAGTTATAAATAGTGACATTTAGTTTAACATATAATTATATATAGTTATATTCATACAAGGAGTTATAAGTAAATATAAATAAATGTATACAAAGTTATAAACAATTATATAGATTTACATATATGTATACATAATTAAAAATAAAGTTATATTTATTTATATAGAGTTTTTATAGTTAAACAAATATTTATATATAGTTATACACATTTAGTTAAACATTATGTTGTATGCTTTTATACATATAATTATAAATAAAGTTACATGTTGTTATACATATAGTTACACGTATAGTTAAACTTATATTTATACATGTATGTATATATATTTTTTCATATAATTTCATATATTCATACATATAGTTATATATAGGTATGGAAATGCTAAAATACATTTTTTATAATAATATATAAAAATGTATATTAAATACATGTTGTTAATTACATATTTAAATATAATTATGTAAAAAGTTTTTATAGTTATACATATAGTAAGATAGAATTATTTATAGTTATATGTTATTATACATATAATAAATATAGTTATAAAATTTTATATATCATTAAACATTTAGTTATATATATATATATTCATACGTGTAGTTATATTTAGTTATACATAAATATATACAATGTTATAAATAAATATATAGATTTACATATATATATAAATAAATAAATATATATATATATATATATATATACATATATCTATAAATAGTTAAAAATATAATAATTTTTAATTATATAAAATTGTATTTAGTATTATAAATATTTATATATATACACATATAAGTAAACATAATGTTTAATGTTTTAATACATGTAATTATAAATATAGTTACATGTGGTTATACATATAGTTACACATGTAGTTATGCTTATATTTTTAGATGTAGGTATATATATTTATTCAAATAATTTTATATATTTATACATATAGATATGTATAGGTATAGATATAGTAAAATACATTTTTATATACTAATATGTACAATGTTTATTAAATATATGATGTAACTTATATATTTAAATATAGTTATGTATAAAGCTGTTATAGTTATATATATAATAATATACAATTTTTTATAGTTATATGTTATTATATATATAGTACATATAGATATTAATATTTTTATATATTTAAACATGTAGTTATATATAAATATATTCATACAAATAGTTATACACAAATATATAAGTTATCAATAAATATATAGATTTACATATATGTATAATATTTATAAAAATAGTTATATTTAATGTTGTAGAGTGTTATATAATTATACAAATATTTATATATAGTTATACAAATATTTATACATAGTTATACACTTATAGTTAAATATAATATTGTATGTTATTATACATGTAATTATAAATATAGTTACATGTGGGTATACATATAGTAACACAAATACTCATAATTCTAAACACTTAAGTGATCAAATCTTACTTGCGTTATAATGATAAAGATTTTTGAATCCAAGATTTCTAAAAAGTTACTAGAAGGATGGTTGGTGGCATCATTAAATGGGTGTAAGCACTGGGTTTTAACCTATCATTATTCTTTGAAGAAGTATATTTGGTAAACTCTATGAGAATCAAAATTGATTTTTGATTTCTGAAACTACTATTTTAGTTTTAAATTTTTTAAAAACTTATGTGAGATAAACAAGTTGATGCATTTCGGTACAACAAAAGTGGATAAAAGTTATAATATTATAGGAAAAAATGTTAAGGGGAACCAACATGAAAATAATTATATTTTTATACAATTTTTAATTTTAATATAACATTTGGGGACCCAAATCCAAAATATTTAATTTGGGTCTTCCAACTTCTTGTACTGATAATTACCTTCCTTTATTCATATGGAATGCATATACTCATGTATGCATATGAGTTTATGTAGAAAATCATTATGTGACACCCCATTTCCCAGGGGGACCCATTAATTCCATCACACAATACAATATGCAATAAATAAAATTTTCTCAAATGTACAATACATTTTTTTTTTCGTTTTATATTTTATTTGCTCAGCGGAAGAAAGAAAACACATAACATATTATTTAAGTCACAACTAGCTTTCCTTCATATGTACAATCCCGTATGTGGATCTATCATCTGTCCTGGACACGTACCTAAAAAGGGGGTCCCACAATAGAGTGAGCAAAACTCAGTAGGGTAAACTCTTTCAGAGTTACTCCCTACCTAAGTGCACATAATTATCTTTAATATATATCAACACACATTTAAGTAAAATATTTATATGAATGTAATTATGGATGAAATGTTAATATGCCCATATTCCTGAGTCTCATCGACTCCCTCACACATGCCAAAGCTAAGTGTGACATATTATATATTTGGATATATATATGCATATATGTATATTTATCTATAAAAATAATAATTTTTTTGGAATTATTCCGAAAAAATGGACCTCCTCCAAAAAATATATTGGACATTTATCCGAATAAAATATGATTTTTTTGGAATTATGGCTAGACGTTGTCCCAATTAGAGTTTGCAATCCATAATAACCATATACCAAATAAAATCTCGCGCAACCCAGTTTGGATGTTGTCCCAATTTGAGTTCACTAAATACCATCTATATACCTATATATATATATATATATATATATATCATGCACCCACCCATGTATTTGGAATGTTCTCCTGCATATGAAATGCAATTATGTCATTTCCAATTTAATTCATGTTCTATACACAATTAAACAATCCAAATCCAATTCGTTTGTACTAATTTTTACTAAATGAATTACCGAAACTTTCACCAATTACTTATTTCTAATAAAATTTCTAACAATTTGAATTAAAATACAAAACATGATCATTTCTGGCCATTAAATAGAAAGAAATTCTAATAAGAGAAAACCGATACCTTTCAGAAAATTTTACAGAAACTTTATAAATTTAATATCAATGTGAAGATCTCATCCTGTAGAGTAACGTTAGTTCTTGGACTATTTCATTCTGATTCCAATATAATTTATTATGATTAAAAAAATTCATGGATATATATATTTTTTTCTGTACTGTCTCTCTCCCTCCGGTGCCGAACTTTTTTTTTAGCCTTTCTCCCATTTTTCCGGATTCCTTACAATTTCTTTTTTAGTTATTTATTTATTATCATTAATTAATAATATTAATATTTTTAGGTTGACACCTGCACGGCCGATGGACAGCCCGCACAGGCACAACCACATGCGGATGACGTGGCGCGGTCTTTCGGTTTAGCAAAAAATTTTTTTCAAATAATTATTTAAATTAAATAAATATATAAAAAATTTGGATTTTCTCGTAATTTAACGTAATTTAAACCGTAGTTATATTTTCTAAGTTGAATTCAATAACGATATCTGTTTTATCATTATGGCTGTAAAATTTTTAGGTTATTTTTTATTATTGCAAAATTATCCTTTAGCCATTTTTTTTCCAGAAATCAAATTATGTTAGTTATTTATTCTTTTTTTTTTGGGATTTCACACATTATTTCGTAAACAAAAACATATGCATATGGAGTTCATAAATACTTTGTATGCATAAACATATGCATAAACTCGTTTTTGCATACTTTGTAAGCTAAAACGAGTTTATGCATAATGTTTTTTTAAAATTATATTGGGATAATTATGAGTATCCGAATATAGGTACTAAAATATAATTCAAATAGTATATATATATATTTGGATTCCATAACATTATTATCCATTATATGTGTGTGTGTGTGTGTGTGTGTGTGTTTGTGTGTGTGTGTGTGTAAATGATGAAAATATTAAGTATTATTACTATTATTAGTGTTGTGGAGGAATTCCTTTTTATTTTTTGCAAAGTTAGATAAAAGTTAATGTTGTTTTTGGATGCAACAAATTATAAAGAATAGTACTTTCATTGTCATGAAAATATATTTAATTAAATTTTAAAATTAAACTTATTTAAGAAAATACTTCTTAGAGCAATATTCCTACCTTTTAGTGGTATCAATGCATAATATTAAATTGTTTTTGTTATTTTGTTTTGTAATTTAAGAGATGCAAGCATAATATTTTTTTCTATTTGAAGATTAAAATGATTAGGATTTCTTGTAATGCATGTAATTGCTACTTAAGAGCTATAAGGCTACTCTAATTTCTTCATCATGTTAAACTTTTTCTCCTTCTCTTACTATTTCTTCTTCATCTTTTTCTACTTCTTCTTCTTGTACTGCTACTACCAATGATGGGTATCTACTTTCAAATGAGAATGCTCATTTATAGATGAGATAATATTTCTCTATGCTTTATCTTTAACATGGTCTATAGTATATTCCATTATACTTTCTCATTAATCAAAGATAAAAATATAGATTATAGTTCAATTGAGAAAGCTTACTAATAGATGAGTATCTAATTGCAATTAGAGTATAAAGGGTAGATTAATTATCCATTCTAGAAGATTAATAATAGTTGAATATCACCTTGCAACATATTGGAATCCATTTGTTAGAGCATATGTTTGAGTGGTTGATTTGCCTGTTGACAACTTCCTTGATTTGATAGAACATAGCAATATATGTATCTCACACATCAACCATGATACAACATCAATATACATTTTTTTACAAGGTAAATGGTCTTGAGGTTGGTAATATATGTTCTACAAATCATCTCCATTGGAGAAACTAAGGTCTTGAAAGACTAACTATGGTCTCCTTTAATGATACTATTTTCTCTATGACAAAATTAATCAATCAAAAAGTTTGGTTACATAACAATAACCAATCAATAAAGCAAGCAAATACATGAATATTCAATTGATATGCCTTCCAATCTCAAAAGATTATCAAATATAACCATCAATGGGTTTCAAACCTATTTGAAAAATATTATAGCTCAAATACCAAACCAGTTAATTAAATAAGATAATTTTGAATTTAATTACAAAATAATTTTTCATGTTCTCAAACTATACATAATAGAGTTGAATTAATAAATAGAAAAAATACATATAAATATTCACATTATTTTTATTACACACACACACGCATGTACACACTACAAAAATTATGAATAGATTAACCAAAATGGCTTTTCTAGATTTTTTAGAAATGACGTTAAATGCATAGCACATAGTAATTTTAATAATGCAAAAATTATTAAACACATATACACACTACCATAAAATAAATGAACACAAAAAAAACTTACACTATCAAAAAATACACTGCTAAAAAACTTACCATAAATAACAAAACTATGATCATACACACACTCTCATTTTATCATTCATAAAATAGGAAAATACAGATTAAAACTATTTGTTTTTGAATAATTATTCTAAAAATTTTATTTTTTAGAATAATTATTAGAATCATCTTTTTGTGCTCTTCATGCAATATATATAATAAATCAAAAATATATGCATTTTTTTTCGTGCTCCTCACTCACGAACACCCGTGAACAAAAACATTAGCAATGGGCCATGAACAATTAGTGTTTTAAATAGAAATATTTATAACCAATACAAAAAAAATTAAACCAACAAACTATATCATCAAAATCACTCAAACCACGATAAAGATGTTCACCCACTTAATACCAACATGCCCTAAGAATGCATAACAATTTTTTCATTTCACATCTATGGTAATACAAAAATTATAGATATAATTATGTTTAAATAGATTATGTATTCTTTTTTTATAGTTATATATATATAGTTATGTTTAAACACTCTTATTTTAAGCAAACTTATATTTATGCAAACTATTTTTGTATACAGTATGTAGTTATTTATATTGAAAAATTTTTTAATTCAGCATACCTACTATGCACCATCAAAATCCATATAATGACAATGCATTATATCATAAATGCATGAAGTATGTATATGATTAAGTATATATACACAAATCCAAGAACACCATGGTGAATAAAGGAGAAGAATTTCGGAAACATTAAAACTTAAGCTTAATCAAGTTAATCGATTAGAAATAAATGTATAAAACGTACCTCAAATCAAATAAAAATAAAAACTTAAACCTTGAAATCGAATATATGTTGAAGCGTTGGTGTCGAAGGATGGATTTCCTTCTGCGAAGGTTCGCATCACTTAAGCATCGGTGTCGAAGAAGATAATCATGTTGTAAATATTAGCAAATTTTTTATATTTTTAATTATTATAATATTAATATATATATATATATATATTTATAATCAAAAAGGCTAATTAATTTTATTCACTATAAAAATTTTTTCGAACAAAATTAATGTGCATGTTGCAAGGTACAAATGAAAAATAAACACCTTAATATTTTTTATTATAATATTAATATAAACAATAAATATATAAACAATAAAAAATATGATTAGCCTTAAAAAATATCAAATAGGTACAAAATTAACAAACTCCTTTTAATAAGACATAAATGAAAAGATGATTTGCATTCTAGTCACTCGCCTAAAAGTTATAAAATACTATTAATATTAAAAAATATATAAAAATTTATATTTTATCATTATAGATTTTTAAAAATTCATATTAATTTATACGAAGATAATATGAAATAATGTTAAAGGCATAAAATTTCATATTATTTGATATTATTATTAATTTTTAAAATTCAATTAATTACTTAAAGTGAGAAGATAATTAAAATAAGTTATATTTATTATTTTAATAAAAACTTTATGTTAAAAGCTAATAGTCAAAATATTACTCAATTGTTTAATTCGTATAATTTTTTTAAGAGCAAACATCTATGTATTTATAAATAAATATTAATTTATTTTCTTTTAACTTTATTAAAAATATTATATTTATATTATATTTCAAGATTTTCAAATATTGTATTATTTATTTATTTAAAAGTTTTCTATAATAATAAATTTTTTTTACTTATAATAATATTAATTTTTACTAATTTTATTCATATATTCAGATAATTTATAAAATAGTTTCCATTTTATTATACAATGAATTAATTTATATTTATATTTATAGAAATTTTAATATATGTTAATTTAATTTATAAAATAAAGAAAAAATTATTATACTTATTGAATTGATAATTTAATGGTATTTTATTACAAATTTTTAAGTTTCTTATTTTAAAATTTTAGAACAATTTTTTGTATAATTTTATAAAAAATTAATACATCATAAAAATAGTTAATTTAGTCCTTATTAATATAAATAATTATTTTTTGTATTTGTATATTTTTTAAATTATTTATTTATAATATTATTTTTTATGATTTTACAAGGAGAATGTATGTTTCAAGGATCGCTCAACTATAGACCATTACAATACATTTAATAAACAAAATTAAATAAATTACTAAAATAAATAAAAAATAAAAAAAATTATATAAATAAATATTGGCTAGGGAAATGTCGTCACTAAATCCGTAGCTAAATTATGGATTTTATAAGGTAAGGAAAAATCTTCGCTATGTTACGTATTTTACTAGCTCGAGAAAATTCGTTGCTAAATCATATATTTTATTAGCGAGGGAAATTTCATCACTAAATCCATCACTAAATCCGTTGCTAAATCATGGATTCTATTAGTAAGAAAAATTTTGTCGCTAAATCCGTCCCTAAATTGTGGATTTTATTAGCAATGGAAATTCCTTCGCTAAATCGTGGATTTTATTAGCAAGAGAAATTCCCTTGCTAAATCTATCGCTAAATTATTGATTTTATTAGCAAGGGAAATTACATCGCTAAATCATCGATTTTATTAACAAGGGAAATTTCTTCTCTAATCTGTTGCTAAATAATAGATTTTATCAGTAAGAAAAATTTTGTCGCTAAATCCATCACTAAATGATGAATAGATAAACAAATAGATAGATAGATCAAGATATATTGATAGACTTATAGAAAGATAGAAAATTAGATAGATAGATTTATAGTCTAATAGATGAATAGAGTGATTGAAAGAAACAAATTTATTGATAGACAGACAGAAGGATAGACAGATACAAAGATAAATACATATATAGACAAAACAAAAAATAGATAGATATACATATAGATAGATATACAAATAAATAGATATACACATAGTCAAGTAGATAGAAATATAAATATAAACAGACAGATATACTTATAGACAAATATACAGATAGGTAGATAGATGATATATAGGTAGATAGAAAAAAAGAAAGAAAGAAAGATAGATAGATAATTATATTGATAGTAGATAAATATATAATAACATAGACACATAGACATATAATCTAATTGACACATAGAACCATAGACACATAGACATATAATCTAATTGACACATAGAACCATAGACACATAGATAGATTGATAGATAAAAGATAGACTAATAGATAGATAGATAAACTAATAGATAGATAGATATATTGATTGACAGATATAAATACTGATAGATAGACTGATAGATTGATAGACTGTTAGAGTAATAGATAAATAGATAAATTGATCGACAAATAGATAGATAGCCAGATATATAGATAAACAAATATACAAATAGACATATAGATAGATAGATAAATAGACAAATATATAGATTGATAGATATATAGATATAGAAATAGATAGATAGACAAATAGATAGACAAATATATAGATATACTAATAATAAATAGACAAATAAATAAATAGTAAGATAGATAGATAGATTGACAAATAGTCAGTTATATAGATAGAAAAATAGACAAATATTTAGATAAAAAGATATGTAAATAGATATATTGAAAAATACATACAAACATATATAGATAGATAGATAGAGAGATAAAAATTAAAATAGATAGATAAATAGATAGATAGATAGATATACAAACAATTTGATATATAAATAGATAGATAGAGTGATAGACAAATAGAATGATAGATAGATCCATAGATTTGAAGATAGGCAGATAGATAGACATATTGACATATAGACATATAGACATATAGATAGATTGACAAATAGTGTGATAGAGAATAAACAAAAAAATAAATAAGTAGATATTTAGATAATTACATAGACTTATAGACAGATAAATAGATAGATAAAAATATAGATAGATAAATAGATATATTGATAGTCAAATAGATAGATAGATAGTTAGTTAGTTAGATAGATAGATAAATAGATAGATATATAAACTTATAGATAGAAAGATAATTATATAGTTAGAAAGATAGATAGATAGACAGATCGATAGATATGCATATAAATAGCTAGATAGTTCACAATTAGACAAATAGATAGATAAATAGATAGATAGATAGACAGACAAATAGAATGAAATATAGATACATAGATAAATAGATATACAAATATAAAGATAGATAGATAAACTGATATAAATAGATAGATAGTTTTATAGAAAGTTAGACAGATAGATAGTTAGATAAATAGATAAATATATTCATTGATAAATAGAAAAAAATAAAAATATATAGAAAAGTAGATAGTTAGATCGATGGATAGATAGATATATACATACATAGATATATAGATTAACTTATAGATAGATAGACAAAAAGACATTTAGATAGTTAAGAGGAAGATAGCCTGAAAGATAAATAGATCGACATATAGGTATATAAACAAAAAGTTAGATAGATAGATAAACATATAGAAATATAGATAAATAGATAGATAGATAAACATATAGAAATATAGATAAATAAATAGATAGATAAACAACTAGACAACTAGATAGATAGATAGATAAATAGACATATTGATAGATAGATATAAAGAAAGATAGATAGTGAGAGAGATAGATAGACAGATAGATAGATTAATATATAGATAGATTATATTACAAAATGCATATATATAAATATACAAATAGTAAAATAGACAGATAAATATATAGACGTAGATACATAAATAGATAGATAAAAAGATACATACAAATATATATATAAATAGATAGTTATATAAATAGTAATATAAATAGACAGATAAATAGATAGATAGATAGATAGATAGGTAGACAGATATATAGATAGATAGAAAATTTAATAGATAAATAGATATATAGGCTGATAAATAGATATAATGATAGACATATCCATAGATATGAAAATAAAAAGATAGATATATAAATAGATAGTCAGATAGATAGATAACCAGAAACATATATAAGCAGATATATAGATAATTACAGACATATAGATACAAAATTAGATTGTTAGATGGATCATTAGATAGATCATTAGATAGATAGATAGATATTTAGATAGACAAATAGATAGATAATTAGGTATATAGATAGATAGATAGAAAGTTAGATAGACAGATAAATAGATAGATAAATTCATAGATAGAAAGACAATTAGATAGTTAGAAAGATAGATAGATAGAAAAATCAATAGATAGACCTATGAATAGATAAATAGTTAGACAATTAGACAAATAGATATACTTATAGGTAGATAGACAAATATAAAGATCTACAGATGTGTAGATAAACTGATAGATAGACATACATATAGATAGATAGACAGACAGATAGATAGATAAATAGATAGACATAAATATAGAAAGATAGATAGATACATAGATAAATAGATATACAAATAGAATGATAGATAGATAAATTGATATAAATAGATAGATAGACAAATATATATTTAGTTAGATAGAAAGATAGATAAATATTTAGATAGATTGATAAATATAAAAAAAGGAAAATATATAGATAAGTAGTTAGTTAGATTTGATGGATAGATAGATAGGTATATACATACACAATATACAGATTGACTTATAGATAATAGACAAAAACACAATTAGACAGTTAAATAGTAGATAGACTAAAAGGTAAATAGATCGACATATAGGTATATAAAAAAAAGGTAGATAGATAGATAAACATATAGAAATATAGATAAATAGATAGATAGATAAATAACCCGACAAATAAATAGATCAATAGATAGAGAGATTGATATATAGATATAAGAAAGATAAA
This sequence comes from Sapria himalayana, assembly GCA_029783825.1. Classification (NCBI taxonomy): domain Eukaryota; kingdom Viridiplantae; phylum Streptophyta; class Magnoliopsida; order Malpighiales; family Rafflesiaceae; genus Sapria; species Sapria himalayana. The sequence goes on along the minus strand of JAREIK010003145.1, from coordinate 6,158 downwards.
TATATAAAGAGATATATAGATAGATAGATAAATAGATAGATTGATAGATAGAAATACAACAAGTATATTTACAAATATACAAATATTAAATAGATAGATAAATATATAGACAAATAAATAGATAAATAGATATACATATAGATAGATAGACAAATAGATTGATAGATATATAGATAGATAAACTGTCAGATATAGATATATTATAGTTAAAAAGTCAAATAGACAAATATATAGAAATTGAGATAGATATTAGACACTTAGATAGAAAAATATATTGATAAATAGATAGATAGATTGACAAAAAGATTGATAAATAGATAGATATATAGATAAACAAATAGATAGATTGACAAATATATAGATAGATAATTAAATATATCAATACTTAAATAGATAGTCTAATAGACAGAAAGATAGATAGAGATATATAAAAATATAGAAAGATAGATTGACATATGTATAGATATTGAGATAGACAAATTGATGAATAGATAGATAGACAAATTGAAATTTAGAAATATAGATATATAGACAGATAGAAAAATAGAAAGATAGATAGATATAAATATAGATAGTAAGACAAATAGATAGATAAATAAATAGATAAAAATATAGATATATAGATAGATTGATTGATTGATTGGCTGATAGACTAATAGATTGATAAATAGGATGATATTTAGAAAGTTATATAGATAGATACAAAAAGAGATAGATTCATAAATCAATAGATTGATACAAAGTCATATATACAAATAGATATATAGATAGGTAGACATATAACTAACATATAGATAGATAGATAGTTAGTTAGATATGTAGATAGACATATAAATAGAAAGATATATAGATAGATAGATAGATAGATAGTAAAATAAATTAATAGATGGATATAGAGACAGATAGACAAATAGACATATAGATAGATATACAAATACATATATATATATATATATATAGTGAGATAAATAGATATACAAAAAGATAGAGAGACAGATAGGCAAACAGATTGATAGATTGATAGATACATACATAGATAGGCAAATATATAGCTAGATAGACACATAGAAACATAGATAGATACTTAGATAGATGAAAAATAGATAGATAAATAAATATAAGATAGAAAGATAAATTAATAAACAAATAGACACATATATAGACACATATACACATAAAGATAAAAATATATAGACTAATACACTAATAGGCAGTTAGATAGTTTGATAGATAGACACATAGATAAATAAGTAGATAGACAGAACGTCTATTAAATACACATACAAATAGCAATATAGATATATATATAGATTGAAAGATATATAAATAAACAAATAGACATATAGACATATAGACATATAGATAGAAAGATAGATAGATATACAGATTGACAGATAGATAGATAAATAGATACATAGAATGATAGATCGACAAATAGATATATAGACATATAAATAAATAGATAGATAGACAGATAGGCAAATAAATAGGTTGATAGATATATAATGAGATATATAGATAGATATATAGATAGATAGACTAATATACTGATAAGTTAAAAAGATAGTTATATTGTTAGATAGATAGATAAATAGGCAGATAAATAGATAAACATATAGATTTTTAATTAGTTAGTGAAATAGTCAGATATAAAGATAAACATATAGATAAATTCATAGATTGATAGATTTATTAATAGACAAATATATGCATAGACAAATAAAAAATAGTAAAATAGATAGTTATACATATAGGCAAATATATAGATAGAAAGATAAATAGATTTATTGATATATAGATAAAAGTTAGAGATATAAATAGAAAGAGAGAGAGAGAGAGATATATATATATATATATATATATATATATATATATATATTGTCAGATTGACGGATAGATAGTAGATAAATAGAGAGATAGACAAATTGATAGATAGATAGATGGACAAATAGATAGATACATATAATCATAAATTGATAGATAGATAGATAGATATAAAGATAGATAGATAGATAAACAGATAGAAAGATAGATAGTTTAGTTAGTTAGACATATAGATAAATAGATTCCTAGATAGAAGGGCATAAAGATAGATAGATAGACTGATTGATTGATTGACAAACAAATTGGTACATATAGAGATTGACAATATGATATTTATATATATAGACAGATTGACTAATATACTAATAGATAGAAAGAAAGTTAGATAGTTAGACAGATATATAGAATGAAAAATAGTTGGATAGTTATATAGATTGATAGATAGACATATAGATATATAGACTAATAGATAGATAGACTAATAGATCGATATATAGATAAACATATTGACAGATAGATAGATAGATAGATAGATAGATAGACAGATAGACAGAATTACAGATAGATATATTGATAGACAGATAGATAGAAAGATAGATAGAGAGATAGATAGATATACATAGAGACATATAGACATATAGATAATTTGTTAGATAGATATATAGATATATAGACACATAGAACTATAGACTGATAAACTAAATGGCAGATATAGAGATAGAGAGATAGAAAGATTGACATATAGACAAATACATAAATTGATAGATAAGTAGATAGATATAATGATAATAGATATATAGATTGAAAGATAGATAGAAAGACATAAAGATATATAAATAGATAGACAAATAGATAGATAGACAATAAGATAGATATAGACATAAACACATATATAGATAGTCAGATAGATAGATAGACTATTAGACTAATAAAAAAATATATAGTTAGATAGTTAGACAGATAGATAGCCAGATAGACAGATAGATTGTTAAACACATCGATAAATAGATAGATAGATAGATAGACAAATAGACAAATAGAAAATAGATAAATAGACATATAGAATGATTGAAAAATAGTCAGAAAGTCTGAAGGACAAATTGTCAGATAGATAGATAAATAGATAGACATATTTGTAGATAAATAGATCGATAGATAGATATGTATGAAAATAGATAGATAAATAGATAGACAGATAGATAGATTAATAAATTGACAAGAAGTCTTATAAACTGATAGACTGATAAACTAATAGACTAATAGATAATTTGATAGTTAAATAGATAAATAGATAGATATATATACAAATAGACAAATAGAAAGATAAATAAATAAATAAATATATATATATATATATAGGTTGAATGACTGAAAGACTGATAGATTTATATACAGAAAGATAGATAGTTAGATGGTTAGATAGATAAATAGATAGATAGTTACATAGATAGATAAATTGACAAAGACATATATACAATTATATAGATAGACATATAGATAGATATTTATATAGACATTTAGATATATAAATTGATAAACAGATAAATAGATAGTCATATAGACAAATAGATAGATAGTAAATTCAAAGATAGATAATACGATAAACAAGTAGATAGATAAACAAATAGATAGTTAGACAGATTGATTGATTGATTGATTAATAGATAGACAGATATATATATTTCTACATAGTATAATAGACATATATATTAAAATATAGATATATAGATAAATAAAGACACATTTAAACAAATAAAAAGATAGATAGAAAGAAAGATATATAAATAAAGAGTTAGATAGATAGACATATAGGTATATAGATAGATACATAGATAGACAAATAATTTAATAGATGAATACAAAGACAGTGAAAAAATAGATAGACAATTTAATAGATAGACATATAGACAAATAGATAGATACAAATCTAGATAGATGGACAAATAGACATATAGACACAGACAGATACAAAAATAAATTAAAAATAGATATATAAACATGTAGATAGATAGATAATTAGAAATATAGTCAAATATACATATGGACAAATAGATAGATAGGTAGATAGATAGATAGATAGATAGATATATATATATATATATATATATATATATATATATATATATATATATATATATATATATATATATAGATTGACAATTAGATAGATAGATAGATAGATAAATACATAGATACATAGACACATAGAGTCAATAACACATGGACACATAGAGATATAGACACATAGACACATAGAGACATAAAAACATAGACACATAGATAGAGATAGATTGATAGATACAAAGAGAGATAGACATAAATATATACAAATAGATATATAAGTAGATAGAGAGATAAACAAAAAGAGAAATAGATAAATATAAAGATACCCAAATAGATAGAAAGATAGATTTATAGACAAATAGATAGATAGATAGATAGATAGCTAGATATATAGATTGTGAGATAGACAAATATATAATGATAGATTGATAGACAAATATATAAATAGATAGATATACATATATTTAAATATACAGATAGACAGATAGTTAGATAGATAGACCAATAGACAAAAGATATAACTAGACTAATAGATAGATAACTAGCTAGATAGACAATTGGTTTGATAGAAATATAGATATATAGATAGACAGAAAAATAAATATATAGATAAATAGATTAAAAATATATAAATAGATAAAAAGGTAGATAGGCTAATAGAAAGAAAGAAAGATAAAAATATAGATAGATAGACATATAAATAGATTGATAGTTAGATAGTTATAAAAATAGATAGATAGATAGATAGACAAATAGTCAGATAGACATATACATAGATTAATAGATAGACATATAGATAGTTAGAAAAATATAAAGATATGTACATAAACACATAGATAAATAGATAGACAGATATATTAGACAGATTGATTAATAGACTAATAGATTAATAGACAAATAAATAGTTAGAAATTTAATTAAGATAGATATATAAATAGATATATAAAAGATAGAAAGATAACAGTTAGATAGAAAGCTACATAGATGTATAGAGAGAGACAAATATAAAGATTTACTGATATTCTAATACATAGAAAGATATTTAAACAATTAGATAAAAAGATAGATTAAAAGATAAACATTTAGATAGATAGAAAGATAGTTAGTTAATTAGTTACAAATATAGTTAGATAAACATATAATGAATTAGACAAATAATTAGATGGACAGACAGACAGAGAGATATATAAATATATTGATAGGCAATAAAATAGACTGAAAGATATATAGGCAAATAGACACATAGATAGATATATATATATATATACACAGAGAAAACGACAGACAGAGAGAGATAGAAAGATAGATAGAAAAAAAAATTTGGATAGTTAGATAGATATAAAGATAGCTATATAAATACACATACATATATAGATAGATAGACAGATTAACGATTGACTATAGATAAAATACAATTAAACAATTGGAGAGATAGATAAATAGATAGAAATATAGAAAGATCGATAGATAGATAAATAAATAAAAAGATAGATAAACATATAGATAGATAGATAGACAATTATAAAAATATATAGATAGATAGACCAATAGATAGATAGATAAAAAATACATATACAGATAGATAGATAGATATATGGATAGCAGATACATTGATAGATAGATATATCGATAGAAAAACATCATATAGATAGTTAGACAGATAAACAAATAGACAGATAGATAGATAGATAGACAAGTAGATAGATATAAATATAAATGTATTCAGATATGTATATATATATATAGATATACAAATAGACAAATATAAATATAAATATAAATATAAATAAATAAATAAATAAATAAATATATATATATATATATATATATATATATATATATATATATATATATATATTATATATATATAAACAAATAGACAGACATATAGATAGATAAAAAATTAGATAGATAGATAAATAGATTATTAGATAGACAGATCGATATAAAGATAAATTAATTTTACTTTTAGACAAATAGATAGTTATATAGATAAAATTATCTACAAAAAGGAAAAAATATAAATAGACACAAATATATATAGATAAATAGACATTTAGACAAATAGATATATAGATAAAAGATATAATAAAGAAATTCTAATAAATAGATATATATATACAGATAGACAAAAAGATAGATTAAAAATTAGACATACTATAGATAGACAAAAAGATAGATTAAAAATTAGACATACATATAGATAGACATATAGATAGATCGAAAGATAAATAGATAGATAGAAAGATAAAGTGAGACAAAGATAAATA
>JAREIK010003144.1:175757-235970 GCA_029783825.1 Sapria himalayana | reverse complement strand
TAGTTTGTTCTAATAGGCTACAAAGTGGTTATTTTTTTAGAGGTGAACTATGTTTTAAAAAAATTGCTTCGAGTGTGTGCATGAGATATATTTTAGAAGTAATTATAATAATCAATATAAATAGCATCCTCAAAAACTAGCTATTTCAACACATAGGAGTACAACTTTGGTTTAGTCTGTTAGCATACATGAGTCAAATTACCTTTGAGAGCCTAGTGATTCAACATCAAATATGATGAGACATAATATAGATAAAGTAAAAGCTCCTATTATTTTGGTTAGAGCTTTAGCAATCATTCTAGAGTTGAGAGAGGAACAAAATAAATTATTAAAATTATTCATTTAATTTTAATTTTTATTTTAATTATTTATCAGTTTATTTTTAAAGAAATAATAATTACAAAATAAATTATTAGTTAGACAGATCTAATTTAAATTAAACCTAGTATATCCTAAATAATAAAGAATAAATCTCATTTTTTTCATTTTAATTTTAAATATTCAAATTTAATTATTTATTTGTTTATTTTTATATAAATATTAATTACAAAATAAATTATGAGTTACACAAATATAATTTATATAAATTATTTTTCATCAAAATAATATAGATAAACTTTTTAAAATAAAAAAAAATTTTAAAACAAAAAATTATTATATAGTAATATATTTTGCTTTACTTCAAAATCATTTTAGGTTTTGTAATTATATTATAATTGATATCTATCTTATTAATAATAGATTATTAATTTATTTTTAAATCATTTTAGAATATTTATCAATAAAATAGTTTATATTAAATTTATATGATATATAAATATAATGATTATTATAACTAAATATTGAATTAACTTTTGAAAAAAATTTAAAAATTATTATATTTTCTAAGGTATAACCTTTGAATATATCAAAAAAAAATAAAAATAAAATTTTTGTTTTTTTTTTATTTTTTAATTAAAACCTATAAACTACTAAATGCATACACAGTTAAATAAGTAAACTCATAGACCACGTAATGCCTAAATACAGTAACCATTAAACTGATATATAATACATAATAAATAATAAATCTAATTTTTATTTCTATTTATTATAATTTTAAATATTCATTTTAATTATTTATTAGTTTATTTTTATAGAAATATTTATTACAAATTAAATTATGAGTACGACTAAAATAATTTAAATAATTTATTTTTAATGAAATAATATATATACGCATATAAAAGAAATAAAAATTTAAAAATTATTATTAAGTAATATATTTTACTTTAATTTTTAATCAATTTGGGTTTTGTAAATATTTTTTAATTAATATCTATCTTATTATTAATAGTTTATTAATTTAATTTTTGATTATTATTATAATATTTATCAATAAAATTATTTATATTGAATTTATATGATATATAATTATTAATATTATTATAACTATAATATTATATTTACATTTAAAAAAATTTTAAATATTATTATATTTTCAAAGGTTATAACCTATGAAAATGAGAAAAAAATATAAATTTTTTTTTATTTTATTGTTTAAATAAAACCTATAAACCACTAAATGCATAAAAACTTAAATCACTAAATTTTCAAATGACAAAACATCTAAATACTTAAACCATTAACTGGTATACATTAATAATAAATAATAAATCTCATTTTAATTTTTATTCAGTAAAATTTAAAATTTTTATTTTAATTAATTTTCAGTTTATTTTTATAGAAATATTAATTACAAAATAAATTATTAGTGAGACAGATATAATTAAAATTAAACTGATATAGCCTAAATAATAATTAATAAATCTAATTTTTTTTCATTATAATTTTAAATATTCATTTTAATTATTTATTTGTTTATTTTTATATAAATATTAATTATAAAATAAATTATGAGTTAGACAAATATAATTTATGTAAATTATTTTTAATCAAAAAATATAGATAAACTCTTTAAAATAAAAAAAAATTAAAAAAAATTATTATATTGTAATATATTTTGCTTTGCTTTTGAATTATTTTAGGTTTTGTAATTATATTTTAATTGATGTTTATCCTATTAATAATAGATTATTTATTTATTTTTTGATAATTATTAGAATATTTATCAATAAAATAGTTTATATTGAATTTTTATGATATATAAATATAATGATTATTATAACTAAATATTGTATTCACTTTTGAAAAAAATTTAAAAATTATTATATTTTCAAAAGTTATAACCTTAAAAATGAGAAAAAATAATAAAAATAAATTTTTTGTTATTTCATTTTTTAAATAAAACCTATAGATCAATAAATGCTTACTTACTTAAATCAGTAAGCTCATAAATACTGATACCCCTAAATACATAAACATTTTAACATCTATATACTACTTAATAAATAATAATTCTCATTTTTATTTCTATTTTTTTATAATTTTAAATATTCATTTTAATTATTTATAGTTTAATTTTTTTTAAAAAAAAGTAATTACAAAAAAAATTTCGAGTGTGACAGATATTATTTAAATAATTTATTTTAATAAAAAAAAAAATATAAGCTTATAAAAAGATGAAAAATTTTAAAAATTAAATATTATTATTTATTTATATATTTTGATTTGATTTTGAATCATTTTGTGTTATGTAAATATATTTTAATTAATATTTATATTATTATTAAAATTTATTAATTTAATTTTTGATCATTATTATAATATCTATCATTAAAATTATTTATATTGAATTTATATGATATATAATTAGTGAGATTAATATAATTATACATTGTATTCACATTTCAAAAAATTTTAAAAATTATTTTATTTTCAAAGTTATAACCTTTGAAAATTAGAAAAAATCCAAAAAAGAATTTTAAATTTTTATTATATAAATAAAACCTATAAACCACTAAATGCCTAAAAACATAAATTGCTAAACTCTTAAACTACAAAACTCCTAAATAATCAAACCATTAAACTGGTATACCATATATAATATATCATAAATCTCATTTTAAATTTTTATTCATTATAATTTTAAATATTCATTTTAATTATTTAGTAGTTTATTTTTTATAGAAATATCAATTACAAAATAAATAATGAGTGAGACAAATATAATTTTAATAATTTATTTTTAATCAAAAAAAAGCTTATATTAAGAAGTAAAAATTTAAAAACAAAAAATTATAATTTAGTAATACATTTTACTTGGATTTTGAATCATTATATATAGGTTTCACAATTATATTTTAATTGCGATCAATCTTATTAATAAAAATTTATTAATTTATTATTTGATCATTTTTATAATATCGAACAATAAAATTACTTATATTCAATATTAATGTCTTATAATTATTAAGTTATTATAACTTAATATTATATTTACATTTGAAAAAATTTAAAAATTATTATATTTTCTAAGGTTATAACCTTCGAAAATCATAAAAAATCACAAAAATAATTTTTTATTATTTTATTATTTAAATAAAACTTATAAACCACTAAATGACTAAACATTTAAATATATAGTCTCCTAAACCCCAAAACCCCCTAAATACTTAAACCATTAAACCTATTTAACCTAAATAATAAATAATAAATCTCATTTTTATTTGTATTCATTATAATTTTATATATTCATTTTAATTATTTTTTAGTTTATTTTTATAGAAATATTAATTACAAAATAAATAATGAGTGAGACGGATATAATTTAAATAATTTATTCTATATGAAAAAAATATATATATAAATAAACAAAATTTTAAAAAATTTAAAATTTTTTAAGTAATATAATTTACTTTGATTTTGAATGATTTTGGGTTCTTCAAATATATTTTAATTAATATCTATCTTATTAATAATAGTTTATTAATTTATTTTTCGATCATTTTTATAATATATATTAATAATTTTTTTTATATTGAATCTACAACAAATATAATTATTAAGATTATTATAACTAAGTATTGTATTCATATTTTAGAACTATTAAAAAATTATTATATTTTTAAAGGTTATAATCGTTGAAAATCATGAAAATTTATAAACATAAATTTTTTGTTATTTCATTGATTAAATAAAACCTATAAACATGAAAATGTACAAACATATAAATCAATAAACTCCTTAACCCCAAAACCACAAAAAACTTAAACAATTATTAGTTATACCGTAAATAATAAATAATAAATCTCATTTTTATTAGTATTCATTATAATTTTAATATATATTTTAATTATTTATTAGTTTAATTTTATATAAATATAAATTAAAAAATAAATAATTAGTGAGACAAATATTATTTAAATATTTTATTTTTCATCAAAAAATATATAGGCTTATAAATGGATACAAAAATTTAAAAATTTAAAATTAATATTTAGTAAAATATTTAATTATGATTTTTAGTCATTTTAGGTTTTGTATATATATTTTAAACAATATTTATCTTATTAACAATTGGTCATTACTTTTTTATGATCATTATTATAATAAATATCAATAAAATACTTTATATCGAATTTATATTATATATAATTATTATGATTATTATAGCTTCATATTGTATTCACTTTTCAAAAAAAAATTTAAAAATTATTATATTTTCAAAGGTTATAACCTTCAAAAATTAAAAAAATCAAAAAATTAATTTTTTTTTGTTTTTTCATACTTTAAATTAAAACTATAAATCACTAAAGGTCTAAACAATTGAATCACTAAACTCCTAAACCTCGTAATGCCTAAATACAAAAACCATTAACCCGCTATATACTACTTAATAATTAATAAATCTAATTTTTATTTCTATTTATTATAATTTTAAATATTCATTTTAATTATTAATTATTTTATTTCTATAGAAATATTTATTACAAAATAAAGTATGAGTACGGGAAATAAAATTTAAATAATTTATCTTTAATCAATAAAAGTATTTACGCTTATAAAATAAGTAAAAATTTAAAAATTAAAAATTATTATTAAGAAATATATTTTACTTTAATTTTGAATCAATTTGGGTTTTGTAAATATTTTTTAATTAATATCAATCTATTTATTAATAGTTTATTAATTAAATTTTTGATCATTAGTATAATATCTATAAATAAAATTGTTTATATTTAATTTATATGATATATAATTATTAATATTATTAAAACTAAATATTATATTCACATTTCAGAAAATGTTAAATATTATTATATTTTCAAAGGTTATGTCCTATGAAAATGAGAAAAAATTGCAAATTTTTTTTTGTTATTTTATTGTTTAAATAAAACCTATAAACCACTAAATACATAAAAACTTAAATTGCTAAACTCCTAAAAGTCAAAACCTCTAAATACTTAAACAATTAAACTGGTATACATTAATAATAAATCATAAATTTCATTTTAATTTTTATTCAGTTTAATTTTAAATTTTTATTATTATTATTTATCAGTTTATTTTTATAGAAATATTAATTACAAAATAAATTATTAGTTAGATAGATCTAATTTAAATTAAACCGGTATACCCTAAATAATAAATAATAAAACTCATTTTTTTCATTATAATTTTAAATATTCATTTTAATTATTTATTTGTTTATTTTTATATAAATATTAATTACAAAATAAATTATGAGTTAAACAGATATAATTTATATTAATTTTTTTTTATCAAAAAAAATATAGATAAATTTTAAAAACAAATTTCAAAACAAAAAATTATTATATAGTAATATATTTTGCTTAGCTTCTGAATCATTTTAATATTTGTAATTATATTTTAAATGATATATATCTTATTAATAATAGATTATTAATTTATTTTTTGATCATTATTAGAATATTTATCAATAAAAATGTTTATATTGAATTTTATATGATATATAAATTTAATAATTATTATAACTAAATATTGTATTTACTTTTGAAAAAATTTATAAAATTTTTATGTTTTCAAAGATTATAACCTTTGAACATGTGAAAAAATAAAAAAAATATATATCTTTTTTGTTATTTCATTGTTTAAATAAAACCTATACACCAGTAAATACCTAAACACTTAAATCACTAAACTACAAATCCCGATACCCCTATATAGATAATCCTTTAAAACGGTATACACTAAATAATAATTAATAAATCTCATTTTTATATTTTTTCATTATAATTAAAAAAAAAATCATTTTGATTTTTAGTTTTTTAGTTGTATATCTGTATTAATTATATAATAAATTATGAGTTAGAAATATAATTGATAAAAATTATTTTACATCAAAAAATATATAAGCTTATAGAAAGAATAAAAATTTTAAAACAAATAATTATTATTTAGTAATATATTTTGCTTTGCTTATTAATCATTTTAGGTTTTGATATTATATTTTAAGTAATATCAATCTTATTCATAATAGATTTTTAATTTTTGTTTGATAATTATTTGAATATCTATCAATAAAATTGTTTATATTGAATTTATATGATATATAATTTTTATGATTATTATAAATAAATATTTTATTCACTTTAGAAAAAAAATTAAAAATTATTATATTTTCAAAAGTTATAACCTTAAAAAATGAGAAAAAATAATAAAAATAAATTTTTTGTTATTTCATTTTTTAAATAAAACCATTAAATCATTAAATGATTACTTACTTAATTCACTAAGCTCATAAACCCTGAAACCCCTAAATACATAAACCTTTTAATAGCTATATTCTACTTATTAAATAATAAATCTCTTTTATATTTCTATTTATTATAATTTTAAATATTCATTTTAATTATTTATAGCTTAATTTTTTTAAAAAATTAATTCTAAATAAATTTCGAATGAAACAAATAATATTTAAATAATTTATATTTAATCAAAATAAATAAGCTTAATAAAAGAATGAAAAATTTTAAAATTAAATATTATTATTTAGTAATATATTTTGATTTGATTTGGAATCATTTTGTATTATGTAAATATATTTTAATTAATATTTAGATTTTTAATAATAGTTTGTTAATTTAATTTTTGATCATTATTATAATATCTATCATTAAAATTGTTTATATTTAATTTATATGATATATAATTAGTAAGATTAATAAAATTATACATGGTATTCACATTTCATAAAATTTTAAAAATTATTATCTTTTCAAAGGTACCTTTTAAAATCAAAAAAATCAAAAAAAAATTAATTTTTATTATATAAATAAAACCTATAAACCACTAAATGCCTAAAAACATAAATTGCTAAACTTTTAAACGACAAAACCCCTAAATAATTTAACCATTAAACCATTATACTATATATAATAAATAATAAATCTCATTTTTATTTGTAATCATTATAATTTTAAACATACATCTTAATTATTTATCAGTTTATTTTTATAGAAATATAAATTAAAAAATAAATTATTAGTGAGACAAATATAATTTAAAAAATTTATTTTTCATCAAAAAATATATAAGCATATAAATGGATACTTAAATTTAAAAATTTAAAATTAATACATAGTAAAATATTTCACTTTGATTTTGAATCATTTTAGGTTTTGCAAATGTATTTTAAATAATATTTATCTTATTAATAATTGTTTATTATTTTTAATGATCATTATTATAATATATACCAATAAAATAATTTATATTGAATTTATATGATATTTAATTTTTATGATTATTAACTTCATATTGTATTCACTTTTAGAAAAAAAAATTAAAAATTATTATATTGTCAAAGGTTATAACCTTCAAAAATGAGAAAAAATAACAAAAATACTTTTTTTATTTTATTTTTTAAATAAAACCTATAAACCACTAAATGACTAAATACTAAAATGACTAAACTTCTAATCCCCGAAGCTCATTAATACTCAAAACATTAAATTAGTATAGTCTAAATAATAAATCATAATTCTCATTTTTAATAGTATTCATTATAATTATAAATATTCATTTTAATTATTTATCAATTTATTTTTTATAGAAATATTAATTACAAAATAAATTAATAGTATGACAGATAAAATTTAAATAATTTATTTTTCATCAAAAAATATATATATATGCTTATAAAAAGAGGCAAAATTTTAAAATAAAGAATTATTTTTTATTAATATATCTTTTTTTTGATTTTGAAACATTTTAGATTTTACAATTATATTTTAATTTATATCATTCTTATCAACACTAGTTTATTAATTAATTTATTAATCATTATTATAATATTTATTAATAAAATTATTTATATTTATTTTACATTATATAAAATTATTAAGATTATATTAACTAAATATTATATTCAAATTTAAAAAAAATTAAAATTTATTATATTTTCAAAGGTTACAACCTTCAAAAAATTAAAAAAAATCAAAAAATTAAAATTTTTTGTTTTTCATTCTTTAAATAAAAACTATAAATCACGAAAGGTCTAAACAATTAAATCACTAAACTCCTAATCCACAAAACAACTAAAAACTTAAACCATTAAAATGTTATATCCTGAATAATAAATAATAAATGTCAATTTTATTTGTATTCATTATAATTTTAAATATTCATTTTAAATATTTATTAGTTTATTATTATATAATTATAAATTAATAAATAAATTATGAGTAAGACAAATATAATTTAAATAATTTATTTTTAAAAACAAAAATATAAACTTATAAAAAAAGCAAAAAATAAAAAAACTTATTATTTAGTAATATATTTTGCTTTGATTTTGAATAAGTTTAGATTTTGCAGAGATATTTTAAATAACATCTATCTTATTAATAATAGTTTATTAAATTTTTTTGATATTTATTATAATATCTAGCAATGTAATTATTTATATTGAATTTAAATGATATATAATAATTATTATTAAAATAACTAAATATTGTATCCACATTTCAAAATATTTTAAATATTATTATATTTTTAAAGGTTATAACCTATGAAAAAGAAAAAAAAATTACAAATTTTTTATTGTTATTTTATTGTTTAAATAAAACCTATAAACCACTAAATGCCTAAAAATATAAATCTCAATTTAATTTTTATTAAGTATAATTTTAAATTTTTATTTTAATTATTTATCAGTTTATTTTCATAGAAAATATTAATTACAAAATAAATTATTAGTGAGACAGATCTAATTTAAATAGTTTATTTTTTATCAAAAAAAATATATATCCGTATAAAAAGAGGCAAAATTTTAAAAACAAAAATTTATTATTTAGTAATATATTATATTTTGATTTAGAATCATTTTAGATTTTGTAATTATATTTTAATTTATATCATTCTTATTAATAATATTTTATTAATTTTTTATTGATCATTATTATAATATGTATTAATAAAATTATTTATATTGAGGTTACATTATATATAATTATTAAGATTATCATAACTAATTATTATAGTCACGTTTTAAAAAAATTAAAAATTTTTAGATTTTCAAAGGTTATAACCTTCAAAAATTAAAAAAAAATCAAATTTTTAAATTTTTTATTTTTTTATTCTTTAAATAAAAACTATAAATCACTAAAGGCCTAAACACTTAAATCACTAAACCTCAAAACACCTAATACTTAACCCATTAAACTAGTATATCCTAAATAATAAATAATAAATATCTATTTTATTTGTATTCATTATAGTTTTAAATATTCATTTTAATTATTTATTAGTTTATTTTTATAGAATTATAAATTAAAAATAAATTATGAGGAAGACAAATATAATTTAAATAATTTACTTTTAATAGAAAAAAAATATATAAACTTATAAAATGAAGCAAAACATCAAAAAAATTATTATTTAGTAATATATTTTATTTTGATTTTGAATAAATTTACGTTTTGCAAATATATTTTAAATAAAATCTTTCTTATTAATAATAGTTTATTAATTTATTTTCTGACAATTAATATAATATCTATCAATATAATAATTCTATTGAATTTACATGATATATAATTATTATGATTATCATAACAAAATATTGTATTCAAAAATAAAAATAATTTAAAAATTGATATTTTTTCTAAGGTTATAACCTTCAAAAATGATAAAAAATAATAAAATTAAATTTGTTGTTATATCATTGTATAAATAAAACTTATAAACCATTAAATGCCTAAACACATAAATCTCTAAAAAAAAATCCTCGAAGCCCCTAAATACTTAAACCCTAAAACTAGTAAACCTTAAATATAATTTAAATAATATATTGTAATATAAATTACAACATAAATTATGAGTGATACAAATATAATTTAAATAATTTATTTTTCATCAAAAAAATATATAAGTTTGTAATTAGAAGCAAAAACTTAAAAACAAAAATTATTGTTTAGTAATAAATTTTACATTGTTATTGAATCATTTTAGGTTTTTTAATTATATTTTAATTTATATCTATCATATTAATAATAACATATTAATTTATTTTTTGATAATTGATATCATATCTTTCAAAAATATTGTTTATATTTAGTTTATATTATATATACTAATAATGATTATTATTACTAAATATTGTATTCACATTTTTAAAAAAATTTAAAATTATTATATTTTCAAAGGTTATAACCTTTGAAAATGTGAAAAAAAACAAAAATATTTTTTTGTTATTTCATTGTTTAAATAAAACCTATAAACCAATAAATGCCTAAAAACATAAATCGCTAAAGTCATAAACGAAAAAACCTCTAAATACTTAAACCATTAAACTGGTAAACATTAATAATAATTCATAAATATTATTTTAATTTTTATTCAGTATAATTTTAAATTTTTATTTTAATTATTTATCAGTTTATTTTTATAGAAATATTTATACAAAATAAATTATTAGTGAGACAGATCTAATTTAAATTAAAACAATATCCCTAAATAATAAATAATAAATCTCATTTTTATATTATAATTTTAAATATTCATTTTAATTATTTATTTGTTTATTTATATATAAATATTAATTATAAAATAAATTGAGCTAGACAAAAATAATTTATATAAATTATTTTTCATCAAAAAATTATAGATAAACTTTTTAAAAGGAAAAAAATTTTCAAAAAAAAAATTATTATATAGTAATATATTTTGCTTTGCTTCCGAATCATTTTAGGATTTGTAATTATATTTTAATTGATATCTATCTTATTTATAATAGATTATTAATTTATTTTTTTAAATTATTAGAATATTTATCAATAAAATTTTTTATATTGAATTTACATGATATATATTTATAAAGATTATTATAACTAAATATTATATTTGCATTTGAAAATAAATAAAAAATTATTATATTTTTAAAGGTTATCATCTTTGAAAATGAAATAAAATCACAAAAATAAATTTTTTGTTATTTTATTGTTTATATAAAACCTATAAACTACTAAATGCCTAAATGCTTAAATCATTAAACTCCTAAACCCCAAAACCAAAAAAGCCTTTAATACTTAAACATTTAAACCATCTTTAAAGGTTTAAGTATTTATAAATAATATATAAATAGCTATCAATAAATAATAGTTTATTAATTTATTTTTTTATCATTATTATAATTATATTATATTTAGTTTATTAATATCTATCAATATAATTATTTATTTTTAATTTACAAGTTATATAATTATTAAGTTTATTATAACTAAATATTGTATTCACATTTGAAAAATATTTAAAAATTAATATATTTATAAAGGTTATAACCTTCAAAATTGAAAAAAAATTAGAAAAATAATCTTTTTTGTTATTTCATTATTTAAATAAAACATATAAACTACTAAAAGCTTAAACACTTAAATAACTAAACTCCTAAACTCCTAAATACTTAAACCTTTAAACTGGTAGACCCTAAATAATTAATCATAAATCTCGTTTTTATTTGTATTCATTATAATTTTAATTATTTTTTATTTTATTTTTATAGAAATATTAATTGCAAAATAAAATTATGAATGAGACAAATATAATTTAAATAATTTATCTTCATCAAAAAATTTATAAGCTTATAAAAAGAATCAAAAATTTAAAAATAAAAAATTATTATTTTGTAATATATTTTACTTAGATTTTAAATCGTTTTAGGTTTTGCAAATATATTTTAATTAATATCTATCTTAAAATAATAGTTTAATAATCTATATTATGATAAGTATTATAATATCGATCAATAAAATTATTTATATTGAATTTTCATGATATTTAATTTTTATGATTATTATAATTAAATATTGTATTAACATTTGAAAAAAAATTAAAAATTATAATATTTTCAATGGTTATAACCTTGAAAATGAGAAAAAATCCTAAAAATATTTTTTTTTTATTTAATAATTTAAATAAAACCTATAAACCACAAAATACCTAAATACTTAAATTACTAATTCCTAAACCCTGATACTGCTGCACCACATACACATAGCGAAGGACCACAGTACACACGTGCACATATTCTTGTCCATTTTGGTGTAGCATTTAGAGGGGCCAGCAAGTCCTGGAAGCATCCAGAAGTATGAGCCACCAGCTTGTAGAGGGCTCCACTAGCAAGCAGGGATGATAACATTTAGACAACTGACGAGACCTAGCTAATTGGTCGAAAGTAAACCCATGAGTAGCTCGAAGTGGGTTCCACTAGCCATATCAGGCAGCATATAGGGCCACTCAACCATCGCCCAACAAGTTTAGTAGGTAATCCTTGATTAATTGTAGAGCCGGAAAAATTCGAAGCATCACCAAGCAAAATCAGTAAGCAATTAGGTCCAGACCAGCCCCACGGGAGCAAAGGAATCATACTTGTAGTTTATGTTTGTAGTCTTATTTGTATTTTGGACTTGTATGCACCATGTACTTGTAGAGATGGATCATGACATACTCACACACACAATCTTGTCAGTTCTCTATGTAGTATGCAATGAGGGCAACTGGACCCATGAGTATCAATAAGTGGGGCCCACTAATGCATTTTGTAAATACACATTAGGCGATGCTACACTCCCGGGAGCAGAAGACCCATCTTTATAGCATTTTGTAATTTTACTTGTATTCTTACACTTGGAATTATTAGGCATTATGTTTTTTTATGTATTTTATGCATAGAATCATTAAGGTGCATATCATTTGGTGGACTGGCCTAAATTAGTCAGCTTTTTAGTCTCTTGTAAGTTGTGTGGCTAAAAGATAAATAAAGTGTGTATTTTCCTAAAAAAAACAAATAAAAAAAACCATAAACCATAAACTTTAAATCCTAAACCTTAAACCATAAACATTAAATCCTAAACCTTAAACCATAAACTATAACCCTAATCCATAAACCCTAAATCCTAAATCTCATGTTTTGCACATTTATAATCAAATGACTAAGTGTTAAATTTAAATTCAAATTCACAACTTTTAGGAATGTCACAAATTAATCTTTTTGTATATGTAACACAAAGTCATGACTCAAGTGGTGAGTTATGGATTCAGTCTCTTTCTTGCTTTAGATTATTGTAGCATTAGCAATGGTCATGATATTAATATTTTTCTCTAGAAAACAAAATCATGTCGATGAGAATATGCCATAACTTGTGTCTCTCTGTTGAACATATTGTTAAGGCACTAAGAATGATCATGAATACTTATTTAATCACTATAATACTGGGTCACAGTATTGGATATGACCACAACTTGTGCATTTTATCGTTATATTGCAAAGTTATTGCACTAGGAAAGATTGTAACACTAGACATTCCTCACGAACAAAAGTCTTGACCCTAGAAATTGTTAAAGCTCGAGTACTACTCTTTATAATTTTCTATAGCTAAAATTCTTGGGAATGGAAATATCACTATGGATTTTTCCTTTCATTTGTGACCTCAAGTGTCAATATGCAAGACTAATATTTTGAGCAATGATTAAAACCTTTTTCATTTGAATATGATTCATTTACACCTTTTTGGGTATTGTGAACTTGTATACATAACTTATTTAATATAAATACAAAGAAATGATACTTTTCATATCCTTGAGGATATAAAAAAAAGGCTTCGACATGCCAATAAAATAAATTTTTTGATTCTTGATTGAAAGAAAGCCCATACTTCTTGGCATGCTAAAATCGCCCAGGGGCAAGTTTTTTCTAATAGGCTACAAGGTGGTTATTTTTTTAGAGGTGAACTATGTTTTAAAAAAATTGCTTTGTGTGTGCGCATGAGAGATATTTTAGAAGAAATTACAATAATCAATATAAATAGCATCATCAACAACAAGATATTTCAACACATAGGGATACAACTTTGATTTAGTCTGTTAGCGTACATCAGTCAAATTATCTTTGATGGCTTAGTAATTCAACATCAAATATGATGAGACATAATAGAGATAAAGTAAAATCTCCTATTATTTTGGTTAGAGCTTTAGCAATCATTCTAGAGTTGAGAGAGGAACAAAATAAATTATTTTAATTATTCAGTATAATTTTAATTTTAATTTTAATTATTTATCAGTTTATTTTTATAGAAATATTAATTAAAAAATAATTTATTAGTGAGACAGATCTAATTTAAATTAAACCGGTATATCCTAAATAATTAAGAATAAATCTCATTTTTTTTCATTTTAATTTTAAATATTCAAATTTAATTATTTATTTGTTTATTTTAAATACATATTAATTACAAAATAAATTATGAGTTACCCAAATATAATTTATATAAATTATTTTTCATCAAAATAATATTGATAAACTGTTTAAAATAAAAAAAAAATTCAAAACAAAAATTATTATATAGTAATATATTTTACTTTGATTCTGAATCATTTTAGGTTTTTTAATTATATTTTAAATGATATCTATCTTATTAATTATAGATTATTATTTTTTTTGATCATTATTAGAATATTTATCAATAAAAATGTTTATATTGAATTTATATGATATATAAATATAAATATTATTATAAATAAATATAGTTTTCACTTTTGAAAAAAATTTAAAAATTATTATATTTTCTAAGGTTATAACCTTTGAAAATATAAAAAAATAATAAAAATAAAATTTTTGTTTTTTTTTTATTTTTTAAATAAAACCTATAAACTACTTAATGCATACAAAGTTAAATAAGTAAACTCCTAGACCACGTAATGCCTAAATACAGTAACCATTAAACCGATATATAATACATAATAAATAATAAATCTAATTTATATTTCTATTTATTATAATTTTAAATATTCATTTTAATTATTTATTAGTTTATTTTTATAGAAATATTGATTACAAAATATATTATGAGTGCGACTAATATAATTTAAATAATTTATTTTTAATGAAATAATATCTATACGCATATAAAAGAAATAAAAATTTATAAATTAAAAATTATTCTTACAGAATATTAATTACAAAATAAATTATTAATGAGATGGATATAATTAAAATTAAACTGGTATACCCTAAATAATAATTAATAAATCTCATTTTTTTTATTATAATTTTAAATATTCATTTTAATTATTTATTTGTTTATTTTTATATATATATAAATTACAAAATAAATTATGAGTTAGACAAATATAATTTATATAAATTATTTTTAATCAAAAAATATAGATAAACTTTTTAAAATAAAAAAAATTTAAAATAAAAAATTATTATATTGAAATATATTTTGCTTTGCTTATGAATTATTTTAGGTTTTGTAATTATGTTTTAATTGATATCTATCTTATTAATAATAGATTATTTATTTATTTTTTGATCATTATAAAAATATTTATCAATAAAATTGGTTATATAGAATTTATATGATATATAAATATAATGATTATTATAACTAAATATTGTATTCTCTTTTGAAAAATATTTAAAAATTATTATATTTTCAAAAGTTATAACCTTAAAAAATGAGAAAAAATAATAAAAATAAATTTTTTGTTATTTCATTTTTTAATAAAACCTATATATCATTAAATGCTTACTTACTTAAATCAGTAAGCTCATAAATCCCTAAACCCCTAAATACATAAACATTTTAACAGCTATATACTACTTAATAAATAATAAATCTCATTTTTATTTTTATTTTTTATAATTTTAAATATTCATTTTAATTATTTATAGTTTAATTATTTAGAAAAATTAATTACAAAATAAATTTCGAGTGAGATAGATATTATTTAAATAATTTATTTTAATAAAAAAATATAAGCTTATAAAAAGAAGGAAAATTTTAAAAATTAAATATTATTATTTATTTATATATTTTGATTTGATTTTGAATCATTTTGTGTTATGTAAATATATTTTAATTAATATTTAAATTATTATTAAAATTTATTAATTTAATTTTTGATCATTATTATAATATCTATCATTAAAATTATTTATATTAAAATTATATAATATATAATTAGTAAGATTAATATAATTATACATTGTATTCACAATTCAAAAAATTTTAAAAATTATTTTATTTTCAAAGTTATAACCTTTGAAAATCAAAAAAAAAATCCAAAAAAGAATTTTAAATTTTTATTATATAAATAAAATCTATAAACCTCTAAATGCCTAAAAACATAAATTGCTAAACTTTTAAACGATAAATCTCCTAAATAATCAAACCATTAAACTGGTATACCATATATAATATATCATAAATCTCATTTTAAATTTTTATTCATTATAATTTTAAATATTCATTTTAATTATTTAGTAGCTTATTTTTTATAGAAATATCAATCACAAAATAAATAATGAGTGAGACAAATATAATTTTAATAATTTATTTATAATCAAAAAAAAACTTATATTAAGAAGTAAAAATTTAAAAACAAAAAATTATAATTTAGTAATATATTTTACTTGGATTTTGAATCATTATATATAGGTTTCACAATTATATTTTAATTGCGATCCATCTTATTAATAAAAATTTATTAATTTATTATTTGATCATTTTTATAATTTCGAACAATAAAATTACTTATATTCAATATTAATGTCTTATAATTATTAAGTTATTATAACTTAATATCATATTTACATTTGAAAAAAATTTAAAAATTATTATATTTTCTAAGGTTATAATCTTCGAAAATGATAAAAAATCACAAAAATAATTTTTTATTATTTTATTATTTAAATAAAACTTATAAACCACTAAATGACTAAACATTTAAATATATATTCTCCTAAACCCCAAAACCCCCTAAATACTTAATCCATTAAACCTATTTAACCTAAATAATAAATAATAAATCTCATTTTTATTTGTATTCATTATAATTTTATATATTCATTTTAATTATTTTTTAGTTTATTTTTATAGAAATATTAATTACAAAATAAATAATGAATGAGACGGATATAATTTAAATAATTTATTTTTTATGAAAAAAAAGCTTATAAAAATAAACAAAATTTTTAAAAAATTTAAAATTTTGTTTAGTAATATAATTTACTTTGATTTTGAATGATTTTGGATTCTGCAAATATATTTTAATTAATATCTATCTTATTAATAATAGTTTATTAATTTATTTTTCGATCATTTTTATAATATATATTAATACATTTTTTATATTGAATCTACAACAAATATAATTATTAAGATTATTATAACTAAGTATTGTATTCATATTTTAGAACTATTTAAAAATTATTATATTTTTAAAGGTTATAACCTTTGAAAATCATGAAAATTCATAAAAATAATTTTTTTTGTTATTTCATTGATTAAATAAAATCTATAAACATGAAAATGTGCAAACATATAAATCAATAAACTCCTTAGCCCCACATCCACAAAAAACAGTAAACAATTAAATAGTTATACCGTAAATAATAAATAATAAATATCACTTTTATTAGTATTCATTATAATTTTAAATATATATTTTAATTATTTATTAGTTTAATTTTTATAGAAATATAAATTAAAAAATAAATTATTAGTGAGACAAATATAATTTAAATAATTTATTTTTCAACAAAAAATATATAGACTTATAAATGGATACAAAAAATTAAAATTTAAAATTAATATTTAGTAAAATATTTAGCTATGATTTTTAGCCAATTTAGGTTTTGCATATATATTTTAAACATTATTTATCTTATTAATAATTGGTTATTACTTTTTTATGATCATTATTATAATAAATATCAATAAAATAGTTTATATCGAATTTATATTATATATAATTATTATGATTATAATAGCTTCATATTGTATTCACTTTTCAAAAAAAAATTTAAGAATTATTATATTTTCAAAGTTTATAACCTTCAAAATTAAGAAAAAATAACAAAAATAAATTTTTGGTTATTTTATTTTTTATATAAAACCCATAAACCACTAAATGACTAAATTTTAAAATGACTAAACACTTAAACCCTGAAGCCCATAAATACTTATAACATTAAATTAGTATAGTCAAGATAATAAATCATAAATCTAATTTTTATTAGTATTCATTATAATTTTAAATATTCATTTTAATTATTTATCAGTTTATTTTTTCAGAAATATTAAATACAAAATAAATTATTAGTGAGACATATATATTTTAAATAAATTATTTTTCATTAAAAAAATGCTTATAAAAAAGACAAATTTTTAAAAATAAATATTAATATATTGTAATATATCTTATTTTGATTTTGAATCATTTTAGATTTTACAATTATATTTTAATTTATATAATTCTTATAAATACTTGTTTATTAATTTATTTATTGATCATTATTATATTATCTATCAATAAAATTATTTATGTTGAGGTTACATTATATATAATTATTAAGATTATTATAACTAAATATTATATTCACATTTAATAAAAATAAAAAATTATTATTTTTTCAAAGGTTATAACCTTCAAAAATTAAAAAAAAAATCAAAAAATTAAATTTTTTGTTTTTTCATACTTTAAATTAAAACTATAACTCACTAAAGGACTAAACAATTGAATCACTAAACACCTAAACCACAAAACACCTAAATACTTAAACCATTAAACTGATATATCCTGAATTATAAATAATAAATCTCAATTTTATCTGTATTCATTATAATTTTTAATAATCATTTTAATTATTTATTAGTTTATTATCATAGAATTATAAATTACAAAATAAATTATGAGTAAGACAAATATAATTTAAATAATTTATTTTTAATAACAAAAATATAAACTTATAAAAAATGCAAAACATTAAAAAAAATTATTATTTAGTAATATATTTTACTTTCATTTGAATATATTTAGATTTTGCAAATACTTTTTAAATAATATCTATTTTATTAATAATAGTTTATTAATTTACTTTTTGATCATTATTATAATATATAGCAATGTAATTAATTATATTGAATTTAAATGACTTATATTTATGAAGATTATTATAAATAAATATTATATTTACATTTGAAAAAAATTTAAAAATTATTATATTTTCAACGCATATAACCTTCAAAAATTAGAAAAAATAAAAAAAAATAAATTTTATGTTATATCATTGTTTAAATAAAACTTATAAACCACTAAATTTCTAAACACTTAAATCTATAAACTTTTAACACAAAAGCCCCTAAATACTTAAACCTTTAAACTTGTAAACCTTAATTATTAAAATATTAATTACAAAATAAATTATGAGTTATACAAATTTAATTTAAATAATGTATTTTTATCAAAAAAAATATATAATTTTATAAAAAGAAGCAAAAACTAAAAAAGATTAATATTTAGTAATAAATTTTACTTTGATTTTGAATAATTTTAGGTTTTGCAATTACATTTTAATTTATATCTATCATATTTATAATAGCATATTAATTAATTTTTTGATAATTGATTAAATATCTATCAATTAAATTCTTTAAATTTTGTTTAGATTATATATAATTATAATGATTATTATTACAAAATATTGTATTCACATTTTTAAAAAATTTTAAATTATTATATTTTCAAAGGTTATAATCTTTGAAATTGTGAAAAAATATCAAAAATAATTTTTTTGTTATTTAATTATTTAAATAAATCCTTTAAACAACTAAATCCCTAAACACTTAAATCAATAACTCCTAAATCTCTAAAACCCTAAAAAGATAATTCTTTTAAACTAGTATACCCTAAATAATAAATAATAAATCTCAATATTATTTTTCTATTTTTAATTTAAAATATTCATTTTATTTATTTATTTGTTTATTTTTATTAAATATTAATTACAATATAAATTATGAGTTAGACAAATATAATTTATATAGATTATTTTTCATCAAAAAATATAGATAAACTTATAAAAAGAATAAAAAATTTTAAAACAACAATTTATTATATAGTAATATATTTTGGTTGTCTTCTTAATCATTTTAGGTTTTGTAATTATATTTTAATTGATATCTATCTAATTAATAATAGATAATTAATTTATTTTTTGATCATTATTAGAATATTTATCAATAAAATTATTTATATTGAATTTATATGAAATATAAATATAATGATTATTATAACTAAATATTGAATTCACTTTTGAAAAAAATTTAAAAATTATTATATTTTCAAAGGTTATAACTTTTGAAAATATCAAAAAATAATAAACATAAATTTTTATTTTTTTTTCTTAAATAAAACATATAAACCGCTAAATGCATACAGAGTTAAATCAGTAAAATCCTAAACCCCATAATGCCTAAATACATAAACCATTAAACTGTTATATACTACTTAATAATTAAGAAATCTAATTTTTATTTCAATTTATTTTAATTTTAAATATTCATTTTAATTATTTATTAGTTTATTTTTATATAAAATTTTGTTACAAAATAATTTATGAGTTACACAAATATAATTTGTGTAAATTATTTTTAATCAAAAATTTATAGATAAACTTTTTAAAAGAAAAAAAAATTTCAAAATAAAAATTATTTTATAGTAATATATTTTTCTTTGCTACTGAATCATTTTAGGTTTTGTAATTATATTTTAATTGATATCTATCTTATTAATAATAGATTATTAAGTTATTTTTTCATCATTATTAAAATATTTATCAATAAAAATGTTTATATTGAATTTATATGATATATAAATATAATGATTATTATAACTAAATACTGAATTCGCTTTTAATAAAAATTTTAAAATTATTATATTTTCAAATGTTATAACCTTTGAAAATGTGAAAGAATAAAGAAAATATTTTTCTTTGTTATTCTATTGTTTAAATAAAATCTATACATCACTAAATACCTAAGCATTTAAATCACTAAACTACAAAATCCCAATACCTTTATATAGATAATCCTTTAAACCGGTATACCCTAAATAATAATTATTAAATTTCATTTTTATTTATTTTCATTATAATTTAAAAAATTCATTTTATTTTTTTAGTTTTTTATTTTTATATATGTATTAATTATAAAAAAATTATGAGTTAAAAATATAATTTATAAAAATTATTTTTCATCAAAAAATTGATAAGCTTATAAAAAGTATAAAAATTTTAAAACAAATAATTATTATTTCGTAATATATTTTACTTTGATTTTGAATCATTTTAGGTTTTGATATTATATTTTAAGTAATATCAATCTTATTCATAATAGATTTTTAATTTATTCTTTGATAATTATTAGAATATCTATCAATAAAATTGTTTATATTGAATTTATATGATATATAATTATTATGATTATTATAAATAAATATTGTATTCACCTTTGAAAAAAATTTTAAAATTATTATATTTTCAAATGTTATAATCTTAAAAAATTAGAAAAAATAATAAAAAAAAAATTTTAGTTATTTTATTTTTTAAATAAAACCTATATACCATTAAAAAATAATAAAAATTATTATATTTTCACATTTTCAAAGGTTATAAACTTTGAAAATATAATAATTTTAAAATTTTTTAAAAATGTGAATACAATATTTAGTAATTATAATCATTATAATTATATATAATATAAACTAAATATAAACAATTTTATTGATAGATATGATATCAATTATTAAAAAGTAAATTAATTTGCTATTATTAATATGATAGATATAAATTAAAATATAATTGTAGAACCTAACAATATTCTAAATCCAAGTAAAATTTATTACTAAATTATAATTCTTTTTAGTTTTTGCTTCTTTTTATAAGCTTTTATTTTTTTTTGATGAAAAATAAATTTTTTAAATTATATTTGTATCACTCATAAATTATTTTGTAATTAATATTTTAATAAATTATTTAAATTATATTTAAGGTTTACGTGTTTAAAGGTTTAAGTATTTATGGGCTTTTGTGTTTAGGAGGTTAGAGGTTAATTATTTAGGCATTTAGTGGTTTATAAGTTTTATTTAAACAATGATATAACAAAAAATTTATTTTTATTATTTTTTTAATTTAAGAAGGTTATAACCTTTGAAAATATAATAAATTTAATTTTTTTTTCAAATGTAAATATAATATTTAGTTATAATGATCTTAATAATTATAAGTCATTAAATTTCATTTTAAATAATTACATCGCTAAATATTATAATAATGATCAAAAAAATTTTAATAAACTATTATCAATAAGATAGATATTATTTAAATATATTTGCAAAATCTAAATTTATTCAAAATCAAAGTAAAATATATTACTTAATAATAATTTATTTAATGTTCCCTTTTTTTATAACTTTATATTTTTGTTATTATAAATAAATTATTTAAAATAATTAGGTTACTCATAATTTATTTTGTAAATTATAATTCTATAATAATAAACTAATAAATAATTAAAATAATTATTTAAAATTATAATGAATACAAATAAAATAGAGATTTATTATTTATAATTCAGGATATACCAGCTTAATGGTTTAAGTATTTAGGTGTTTTTGGGTTTAGGAGTTTATTGATTTAAGTGTTTAGACCTTTAGTGATTATAGTTAATATCTTAAGAATTAAAAAACAAAAAAATTAATATTTTGAATTTTTTTAATTTTTGAAGGTTGTAACCTTTGATAATATAATAAATTTAATTTTTTTTTAAATGTGAATACAATATTTAATTATAATAATCTTAATAATTATATATAATGTAAACTAAATATAAAAAATTTTATTAATAGATATTATAATAATGAACAATAAATAAATTAATAAACTAGTATTAATAAGAATGATATAAATTAAAATATAATTGAAGAATCTAAAATGATTCAAAATCAAAATAATATATATTACAAAACAATAATTTTTTATTTTAAAAATTTTGCCTCATTTTATAAGCATATATATTTTTTTGATGAAAAATAAATTATTTAAATTATATCTATCTCATTAATAATTTATTATGTAATTAATATTTCTATAAAAATAAATTGATAACTAATTAAAATAAATATTTAAAATTATAATGAATACTAATAAAAAGAGATTTATTATTTATTATTTAGGGTATACATAGTTAATGGTTTTAGTTTTTTGTGGTTTTGGGGTTAAGGAGTTTATTGATTTATATGTTTCCACATTTAGATGTTTATAGGTTTTATTTAATAAATGAAATAACAAAAAATTTATTTTTATGAATTTTCATGATTTTCAAAGGTTATAACCTTTGAAAATATAATAATTTTTTAATAGTTCTAAAATATGAATATAATACTTAATTATAATAATCTTAATAATTATATTTGAAGTAAATTTAAATAAAAAATTTTATTAATATATATTTTCAAAATGATCAAAAAATAAATTAATAAACTATTATTAATAAGATAGATATTAATTAAAATATATTTCTAGAACCCAAAATAATTCAAAATCAAAGTAAATTATTTTACTAAATAAAATTTTAAATTTTTGAAATTTTATTTTTTTTATAAGCTTATATTTTTTTTCATAAAAAATAATATATTTAAATTATATATGTCTCACTCATTATTTATTTTGTAATTAATATTTCTATAAAAATAAACTAAAAAATAATTAAAATGAATATTTAAAATTATAATGAATACAAATAAAAATGAAATTTATTATTTATTTTTTAGGTTATATAGGTTTAATAGTTTATGTATTTAGGGGGTTTTGGGGTTAAGAAGTCTAGATCTTTAAATGAATGGCATTTAGTAGTTTATAATTTTATTTTAATAATAAAATAATAAAAAAATTATTTTTGTGATTTTTTATCATTTTTGAAGGTCATAAGTTTGAAAATATAATAATTTTTTATTTTTTTTCAAATAGAAATATAATATTTAGTTATAATAATCTTAATATTTATAAGACATTTAAATTCAATATATGTAATTTTATTGATAGATATTATAATAATGATCAAAAAATAAATTAATAAACTATTATTAATAAGATTGATAGCAATTAAAATATAAATGCAAAACCTATAATGATTCAAAATCAAAGAAAATATATTACTAAATGATAATTTTTTGTTTTTAAATTTTAACTTCTTTTTATAAGCTTACATTTATTTTTTGATTAAAATTAAATGATTAAAATAATATTTGTCTCACTCTTTATTTATTTTGCAATTAATATTTCTATAAAAAATAAACTAATAAATAATTAAAATGAATATTTAAAATTATAATGAATAAAAAATAAAAAGAGATTTATGATTTATTATATATGGTATACCAGTTTAATGGATTGTTAATTTAGGAGTTTTGTCGTTTAGGAGTTTAACAATTTATGATTTAGGTATTTAATGGCTTGTAGGTTTTATTTATATAATAAAAATAAAAAGAAAATTTTACATTTGTTCTGATTTACAAAGGTTATAACCTTTGAAAGTAAAATAATTTTTAAAATTTTTTGAAACGTTAATACTATGTATAATTATATTAATCTAACTAATTATATATCATATAAATTCAATATAAATAATTTTAATGATAGATAATATAATAATGATCAAAAATTAAATTAATAAACTATAATTAATAATATAAATAATAATTAAAATATATTTATATAACACAATGATTCAAAATCAAATCAAAATATATTTCTAAATAATAATATTTAGATGAAAAATATCTTACAATATAAAAATGATTCAGAAGAAAGCAAAATATATTACTATATAATAATTTGTTGTTTTGAAATTTTTTTTTCTTTTAAAATAAATTATTTTTTATTTTAATTAAAAATAATTTATATAAATTATATTTGTCTAAATCATAATTTATTTTGTAATTAATATTTATATAAAAATAAACAAATAAATAATTAAAATGAATATTTAAAATTATCATGAAAAAAAAATATTGAAATTTATTATTTATTATTTAGGGTTACTAGTTTAAAAGGATTATTATTTAGTGTTTTAGAGATTTAGAAGTTATTGATTTAAGTTTTTAGGCATTTACTGGTTTATAGGTTTTATTTAAACAATGAAATATCAAAAAAAAATATTTTTTTTTATTTTTTCACATTTTCAATGGTTATAACATTTGAAAATATAATAATTTTAAATTTTTTTTCAAAAGTGAATTCAATATTTAGTTATAATAATCATTATATTTAAATATCATATAAATTCAATATAAACAATTTTATTGATAAATATTCTAATAATTTTTAAAAAATAAATTAATAATCTATTATTAATAAGATAAATATCAATTAAAATATAATTACAAAACCAATAATGATTCAGAAGCAAAGCAAATTAAATTATTACAAAATAATTTTTTGTTTTTAAATTTTTTTTCTTTTAATAAGTTTATCTATATTTTTTTGATGAAAAATAATTTATATAAATTTTGATTGTCTAACTCATATTTTATTTTATAATTAATATTTATATAAAAATATATAAATAAATAATTAAAATGAATATTTAAAATTATAATGAAAAAATAAAAATGGATTTATTTTTTATTATTTAGGAATTATCTGATTAATAAAATTATATATTTAGGGTTTTCGAGATTTAGAAGTTATTCATTTAAGTATTTAGGCATTTGATGGTTTATAGGTTTTATTCAAACAATGAAATAACAAAAAATTTATTTTTGATATTTTTTCAAATTTTCAAAGGTTAACATTTGAAAATATAATAATTTTAAAATTTTTTAAACTGAATACAATATTTAGTAATAATAAATATTATAACTATATATAATATAAACTAAATATAAACAATTTTATTGATAGATATTATATCAATTATCACAAAATAAATTAATAAACTTATATTAATATGATAGATATAAATTAAAATAAAATTAAAAAACCTAAAATGATTCAAAATCAAAGTACAATTTATTACTAAATAATAATTTTTTTTTAGTTTTTGCATCATTTTATAAGCTTATATGTTTTTTTAATGAAAAGTATATTATTTAAATTATATTTGTATCATTCATAATTTATTTTGTAATTAATATTTTTATAAATTATTTAAATTATATTTAAGGTTTATGAGTTTAAAGGCTTAAGTATTTAGGGGCTTCGATGTTTAGGAGTTTAGATATTTATGTATTTAGGTATTTAATGTTTTATAATTTTATCTAAATAATGATATAACAAAAAATTTATTTTTAATATTTTTTCTCATTTTTGAAGGTTATAAAGTTTGAAAATATAACAATTTTTAATTTTTTTTATTTCTGAATACCATATTTAGTTATGATAATCTTAATAATTATATATCATGTATATTCAATATAAAAAATTATATTGAAATATAGTATATTAATGATCAAAAAATAAATTAATAAACTATTATTAATAAGATAGATATTATTTTAAATATATTTCCAAAACATAAATTTATTCAAAATCAAAGTAAAATATATTACAAAATAATACTTTCTTTGATGTTTTGCTTCTTTTTATAAGGTAATATTTTTTGTTATTAAAAGTAAATTATTTAAATTTTATTTGTCTTCATCATAATTAATTTTTAATTTATAATTCTATAAAAATAAACAAATAAATAATTAAAATGAATATTTAAAATTATAATGAATACAAATAAAATAGAGATTTATTATTTATTATTCAGGATATCCTAGTTTAATGGTTTATGTATTTCGGTGTTTTGGGGTTTAATGCTTTAATTGTTTAGGCCTTTAGTGATTTATAGTTTTTATTTAAAGAATGAAAAAATAAAAAATTTAATTTTTTGATTTTTTTTTTAATTTTTGAAGTTTATAACCTTTTGAAATTATAATAATTTTTAATTTTTCTAAATGTGAATATAATATTCAGTAATAATAATCTTAATAATTATATATAAAATAAACTAAATATAAATAATATTATTAATAGATATTATAATAATGATCTATAAAAAATTAATAAACTATTAATAATAATAATGATATAAATTAAAATATAATTACAAAATCTAAAATGAATCAAAATAAAAATAAAATATATATAATAAATAATAAATTTTTGTTTTTAAAATTTTGCCTCTTTTTATAAGGATATATATTTCTTTTGATCAAAAATAAATTATTTAAATTAGATCTATCTCACTAATAATTTATTTTGTAATTAATATTTCTATAAAAATAAACAGATAAATAATTAAAATAAAAATTTAAAAGTTTACTTAATAAAAATTAAATTGAGATTTATGATTTTTTAATAATGTACACATGTCTAATAGTTTAAGTATTTAAAGGTGTTGTCATTTAAGAGTTTAGCAATTTATGTTTTTAGGCATTTAGTGGTTTATAGGTTTTATTTAAACAATAAAATAATAAAAAAAATTGTAATTTTTTCTCATTTCATAGGTTCTAACCTTTGAAAATATAATAATATTTAAAAATTTTTGAAATGTGAATACAATACTTAGTTATAATAATATTAATAATTATATATCATATAAATTTAATATAAATAATTTTATTGATAGATATTATAATAATGATAAAAATTAAATTTATAAACTATTAATATTAAGATAGATATTAATTAAAAAATATTTACAAAACCCAAATCGATTCAAAATTAAACTAACTTATATTACTTGATAATAATTTTTAATTTTTAAATTTATACTTCTTTAATAAGCATATATTTTTATTAGATAAATAATATATTATTTAAATTATATTTGTCCCACTCATAATTTATTTTGTAATAAATATTTCTAAATAAATACACTAATACATAATTAAAAAGAATATTTAAAAATATAATATATAGCAATAAAAAATAGATTTATTAATTATTAAGTAGTATTTATCGTTTTATTGGTTTATGTATTTAGGCATTACGGGGTTTAGGAGTTTACTGATTTAACTTTATATGCATTTAGTAGGGCTACTCACGAGACTCGAAGATTCGCAACCGGACCCAAAGTCTTGTCTATATATATAACATGAAGATCCCACCAATTCAACTATTTCCCATCCAATTCTGACGCACCTATTGCTTTTTGGACGAGTTCCAGGACACCTCATGCCATACTAGCCATGTTCAGTTAGGTCCAGCCATTGTCCGTCACACTTCTGGTTGCCTCCACCATGTTTCAGTTGCCACCAGCCTTTTGGGTTGTTTTTCTGACAAGAATTGAGTGATTAATTATTATTATTATGTGTCTCGGTCAGTTTTGTTGAGTATTGGTTGTGGTGTTGTGGTTAGGCTGGATCAGTGGGCTGAATGTGTTACAGTCAGTTTTGTAGAGGTTGCTTGTTTGAAATATTTATATGTATTTATGCTTAATATATCATTTTAATTAATGGCAATGAAGATGGCACAATCCAACGGTAAATGAAAAATACAATAAATTGAAAATAATCACATCTCAAATGATCAAAGTACTGGTATATCCAATCATCATCCTTTCACGAACCCTCCTATTGTTACGGCAGGTTCTTCAATTCCAATTATAAAAGAAAGACAAGGTACATCTGAAGCTCAAACTCATAAAAAGTATAAGTCTACTATTAGGGAATCTTATGAGATATTATTTGATTCAGAGGGAAATGAAACTAGTAGGGCAGCTTGTATATGGTGTAGGAAAGAATATTTGGCAAAAAGTGATCAAGGTATTTCAGGTTTATGGAAATACTTGAGATATACTTGTAGTAAATTTCCACACAAAAAAGAATTAATAGAAGCTCACAAAGGTAAAGACAAGTCATAATCTTTTTTGAGTTTCACAAAGGTACTAGTTCAGAGGATAACAAATTAACTTGTTGGCAATTTGATCAACAACTAGTAAGGGAGGCATTGGTGAAAATGATAATAAAAGATGAATTGCCTTTTAGCTTTGCTTAGTGCGATGAGTTTATGGAGTTTTGTAAAGTTAGTGTGCCTCAATTAAAAATTCCATCTAGGCACTCTGTGTTGAGGGATTGTTTTTCTTTGTTTGTGAAGGAAAAGAAAAAATTATTTGATAGCATATTATCTCATTGTTGTAGAGTTTCATTGACTACCACCACTTGGACTAGCATTCAAAATTGGTCTTGTATATGTTTGACTATTCATTTCATTGATTCTCAATGAAATATGCATAAAAGGCTTTTGAAATTTTGTGTAATTAAAAGGCATTCTGGAGTTAATATTAGAAATGCTATTGAGTTTTGCATGAATGAATGGGGTTTGAGAAAGTTGATGTCCATTACTATAGACAATGCATCAAATAATGATGTTGAAGTTGAACAATTGAAAAAAAGGCTTGTGAAGAAAAGTGTTGTACCTTTGAGAGGTGAGCATTTTCATATTAGATGTTGTCCTCATATACTAAACTTAATTGTCAAAGATGGCATTGCAGTAGTTGAGGGTGCTATTCAAAAAATTAGAGGTGTGGTGAAATATGTGTGGAGCAGTCCTAAAAGATTAGATATGTTTAAGTTATGTGTTGAAGAAGCAAACATGACATATGGATCTTCATTGCAATTAGATTGTCCTACAATATCGAATTCAACTTATTTGATGCTACAAACTAATATAAAATATCAAAAAGAATTTGATAAGCTGGAGGACAAAGTCAAAAGGTTTTTGAAAAAGTTTGGTTCAAACGTTCCAACTGAGAGAGACTGAACAAACACCAAAATTTTGGCTCGTTTCTTGAAATCTTTTTATGAGGTAACTTGTAAATTTTATGGCTCATAATATTCTACCTCTAGTGTTTATTATCTTGCGATTATTTGAATTTTGAAAAAAATTGAACTTTGTGAAAATAGTAGAGATACAATGGTGTCTGAAATGGGTATGAAAATGAGTCATAAATTAAACAAATATTGGGGTTCTCTTCAGTCAAAAAATATTTATGATTTTTGTAGCAGTAGTGTTGGATCCTAGATATAAGCTCAAATATCTCAAGGTTAAGTACACTTAGCATTATGGACAGGAATTGGCTAAAATTTTGGTTAAAAAGGTTATAAATGCTTTAATTGAGATGATGGATGATTATAAACATTTAAATTAAGATAAATCAAAAGAAGATGATTTCTCTTCTACTGTGTTGAAGAAAAATGATCATTTATTTGATGGTAGTGATACTTATGTTGATGATTTTTTTTGTTGAATTGGAGAAAGAACAAGAAGTTGCAGCTTTG
Source organism: Sapria himalayana (assembly GCA_029783825.1). Taxonomy (NCBI): domain Eukaryota; kingdom Viridiplantae; phylum Streptophyta; class Magnoliopsida; order Malpighiales; family Rafflesiaceae; genus Sapria; species Sapria himalayana. Next base: position 205,433 of record JAREIK010003144.1, on the reverse strand, counting down.
GAAGAGTTGGATATGTACTTGGAGGACAAACTTGAAGTTTAGATAAATTTAGGAGTTTTTTAACACATATTACAGATGAAGTTTTTATATGTCTACATGATTGGTTGAGAAGCTCAAACAAACCTATTGAAATTAAAGATTAAGTTCAAGACCTTGATGAAATGAATCATGTTAGTATACAAATCTTGTAAATTTTAATTTCACTTTTACTTATTTTATTCATTCAATTTAATAAAAATATGGTTCAATTACAATTTTCAGAAGGGTCACAAGATCCAAATATTTTTCCAACTATAGTTGGCCAACTAAATTTGGAATGGGTGTATTAAATTTTATAAGGTAATATTTTGTTTTTTTATTACTCTTTCATCATAGAAATTTATGTCTACATGATTAACACGTTTTCATCTTTGGTTGTCCTTCTACAGTGGAGGAAGAAAATGGAGGAGTTTTAGAAGAGATAATTAATTGGGTTTGGATTTTCGTTGCTGTTCCGGGATGGACCTTTGAAATGATTATTATCATTGTTTTTATTAGTTGTATTTTTTTTGTTATATTAAGCTGCCTAAATTTAGCAATTACTTAAGTAGTAATTGCTGCTACCAATCATTGTGTTTATATTTAGCTATTCCTTAATATTTTAAATAATTGTTTAAAAAATGTAGTATTGCTATTATGGTTAACTTTCACTCGGCTGAACAAAGCCAAATTGTGACAAAACAAAGAACCAAATTAAGCACACAACTCGGTCCAGTTCTATTAAACATTTCTACCCTTTTCTGCACATCAAAGCTTTTGACAAGGCAATGGAACTCATTTGTGGGATTCAGCCTATTTGACACAACAAAATTGACCCAATTTGAGTTAGAAAGATACATAACTAAGGAATGATAAATGGTACAACAAAAGTTTCGACATGAACTAACTTGCCCGGTTTGAAGAATATAAATTGAAAAAAATATCCTATCTTCGTTCCGTCCCGTAACCGTTTTCTCCTACAAAAAATCCCCGATCTACGTCTCGTCCCGTCCCGATATTTTCAACCTATAGCACTTGTCTGAATCTTCAAAAAAAAATCTCCGAACTGTTGAAAGGGACTGGAGATTTGTAATCCCATCCCATCCCGTCCCATGAGCACCCCAAGCATTTAGTGGTTTATAGGTTTTATTTAAAAAATAAAATAACAAAAAAATTATTTTTATTATTTTTTGATATTTTCAAAGGTTATAACCTTTGAAAATATAATAATTTTTAAATTTTTTTCAAATGTGAATACAATATTTAGTTATACTAATCATTATATTTATATATTATATAAATTCAATATAAACAATTTTATTGATAAATATTCTAATAATAATCTAAAAATAAATTAATAATTCATTAAAAATAAGATAGATATAAATTAAAATATAATTACAAATCTTAAAATGATTCAGAAGCAAAGAAAAATATATTACTATATAATAATTTTTTGTTTTGGAATTTTTTTTTCTTTCAATAAGTTTATCTATATATTATTAATTAAAAATAATTTATATAAATTATATTTATCTAACTCATAATTTATTTTGTAATTAATATTTATATATAAATAAACAAATAAATAATTAAAATTAATATTTAAAATTATAATGAAAAAAAAATGAGATTTAATATTTAATATTTATTATTTAGGGATACTGATTTAATTTAAATTTGATGCGTCTCACTAATAATTTATTTTGTAATTAATATTTCTATAAAAATAAAGTGGTAAATAATTAAAATAAAAATTTTAAAATTATACTGAATAAAATTAAAATGAGATTTAAGATTTATTATCAATGTAACCAGTTTAATATTTTAAGTAACTAGAGGTTTTTTCGTTTATGATTTAGCGATTTATGTTTTTAGGCATTTAGTGGTTTATAGGTTTTATTTAATCAATGAAATAACAAAAAAAATTATTTTTGATACTTTTTCACATTTTCAAAGGTTAACCATTGAAAATGTGATAATTTTAAAATTTTTTAAATTTGTGAATACAATATTTAGTAATAATAATCATTATAATTATATATAATATAAACTAAATATAAACAATTTTATTGATAGATATGATATCAATTATAAAAAAATAAATTAATATGTTATTATTAATATGATAGATATAAATTAAAATATAATTACAAAACGTAAAAATATTCAAAATCCAAGTAAAATTTATTACTAAATTATAATTTTTTTAGTTCTTGCTTATTTTTAAAATCTTATTTTTTTGATAGAAAATAAATTATTTAAATTATATTTGTATCACTCATAATTTATTTTGTAATTAATATTTTAATAAATTATTTAAATTATATTTAAGGTTTACGAGTTTAAAGGTTTAAGTATTTAGGTGCTTTTGTGTTTAGGAGTTTAGAGGTTTAAGTGTTTAGGCATTTAGTGGTCTATAAGTTTTATTTAAACAATAATATAATAAAAAAATTATTTTTATTATTTTTTAATTTTTAAAGATTATAACCTTTGAAAATATAATAATTTTTAAATTCTTTTCATATGTAAATATAATATTTAGTTAAAATAATCTTAAAAATTATAAGTCATTTAAATTCAATATAAATAATTACTTAGCAAGATATTATATTAATTATCCAAAAAAATTTTATAAACTATTATTAACAAGATAGATATTATTTAAAATATATTTGCAAAATATAAATTTTTTAAAATCAAAGTAAAATATATTACTTAATAATTATTTTTTTAATATTTGCTTTTTTTATAACTTAAATTATTAATTATAAATAAATTATTTAAATTAATTAGTCTTACTCATAATTTATTTTGTAAATTATAATTCTATAATAATAAACTAATAAATAAATAATATAATTATTTAAAATTATAATGAATACAAATAAAATTGAGATTTATTATTTATTATCCAGGATATAGCGGCTCAATGGTTTAAGTATTTAGGTGTTTTTTGGTTTAGGAGTTTAGTGATTTAAGTGTTTAGTCCTTTAGTGATTTATAGTTATTATCTAATGAATTAAAAAACAAAAAATTTAATTTTTTGAATTTTTTGAATTTTTGAAGGTTGTAACCTTTGATAATATAATAAATTTATTTTTTTTAAATGTGAATAAAATATTTAATTATAATAATCTTAATAATTATATATAATGTAAACTAAATATAAATAATTTTATTAATAGATATAATAATAATGATTAATAAATAAATTAATAAACTATTATTAATAAGAATGATATAAATTAAAATATAGTTGTAGAATCTAAAATGACAAAATAAGATATATTACAAAATAATAATTTATTATTTTAAAAATTTTTCCTCATTTTATAAGCATATATATTTTTTTGATTAAAAATAAATTATTTAAATTATATCTGTCTCACTAATAATTTATTATGTAATTAATATTTCTATAAAAATAAATTGATAAATAATTAAAATAAAAATTTAAAATTATAATTAATACTAATAAAAATAGATTTATTCTTTATTATTTAAGGTATACCTATTTAATGGTTTAAGTTTTTTGTGGTTTTGGGGTTAAGGAGTTTATTGATTTATATATTTCTAAATTTTGGTGTTTATAGGTTTTAGTTAATCATTGAAATAACACAAAATTTATTTTTATGAATTTTCATGATTTTCAAAGGTTATAACCTTTGAAAATATAATAATTTTTTAATATTTCTAAAATATGAATACAATACTTAGTTATAATTATCTTACTAGTTATATTTGAATTAAATTTAAAATAAAAAATTTTATTAATATATATTATCAAGATGATAGAAAAATAAATTAATAAACTATTATTAATAATATAGATATTAATTAAAATATATTGGTAGAACCCAAAATAATTCAAAATCAAAGTAAATTATTTTACTAAATAAAATTTTTAATTTTTAAAATTTTATTTTTTTTATAAGCTTATATTTTTTTTCATAAAAAATAATTTATTTAAATTATATGTGTCTCACTCATTATTTATTTTGGAATTAATATTTATATAAGAATAAACTAAAAAATAATTAAAATGAATATTTAAAAGTATAATGAATACAAATAAAAATAAAATTTATTATTTATTATTTAGGTTATATAGGTTTAATAGTTTAAGTATTTAGGGCATTTTGGGGTTAAGGAGTCTAGATATTTAAATGATTAGGCATTTAGTGGTTTATAAGTTTTATTTAAATATTAAAATAATAAAAAAATTATTTTTGTGATTTTTTATCATTTTTGAAGGGTATAACCTTTGAAAATATAATAATTTTGAATTTTTTTTCTAATGGAAATTTAATATTTAGTTATAATAATCTTAATATTTATAAGACATTTAAATTCATTATACGTAATTTTATTAATAGATATTATAATAATGATCAAAAAATAAATTAATAAACTATTATTAATAAGATTGATAGCAATTAAAATATAAATGCAAAACCTATAATGATTTAAAATCAAAGTAAAATATATTAATAAATAATAATTTTTTGTTTTTAAATTTTTACTTCTTTTTATAAGCTTATATTTATTTTTTGATTAAAAATAAATTATTAAAATTATATTTGTCTCACTCTTTATTTATTTTGCAATTAATATTTCTATAAAAAATAAACTAATAAATAATTAAAATGAATATTTAAAATTATAATGAATACAAAATAAAATGAGATTTATGATTTAATATATATGGTATACCGGTTTAAGTGATTCTTAATTTAGAGGTTTTGTCGTTTAAAAGTTTATCAATTTATGTTTATAGGCATTTAGTGGTTTATAGTTTTATTTATATAATAAAAATAAAAATAAAATTTTTAAGATTTTTTATGATTTTCAAGTTTATAACATTTAAAATTAAAATAATTTTTAAAATTTTTTGAAATGTGGATACTATGTATAATTATATTAATCATACTAATTATATATCATATAAATACAATATAAATAATTTTAATGATAGATATTATAATAATGATCAGAAACTAAATTAATAAACTATTATTAATAATATAAATAATAATTAAAATATATTTATATAACACAATGATTCAAAATCAAATCAAAATATATTACTAAATAATAATATTTAGATGAAAAATATCTTACTATTTAAAAATGATTCAGAAGAAAGCAAAATATATTACTATATAATAATTTGTTGTTTTGAAATTTTTTTTTCTTTTAAAATAAATTATTTTTCATTTTAATTAAAAATAATTTATATAAATTATATTTGTCTAAATCATAATTTATTTTGTAATTAATATTTATATAAAAAATAAACAAATAAATAATTAAAATGAATATTTAAAATTATAATGAAAAAAATAATATTGAGATTTATTATTTATTATTTAGGGTTGCTGGTTTAAAAGGATTATTATTTTTTATTTAGTGTTTTAGAGATTTAAGAGATATTGATTTAAGTGTTTAGGCATTTAGTGGTTTATAGGTTTTATTTAAACAATGAAATATCATAAAAAAATATTTTTTATATTTTTTCACATTTTCAAAGGTTATAAACTTTGAAAATATAATAATTTTAAATTTTTTTTTTCAAAAGTGAATTCAATATTTAGTTATAATAATCATTATATTTAAATATCATATAAATTCAATATAAATTATTTTATTGATAAATATTCTAATAATGATGAAAAAATAACTTATAATTTATTATTTATAAGATAGATGTCAATTAAAATATAATTACAAAACTTAAAATGATTCAGAAGCAAAGCAAAATTTATTACTATATAATAATTTTTTGTTTTGAAATTTTCTTTTCTTTTAAAAAGTTTATCTATAATTTTTTGATAAAATATAATTTACATAAATTATATTTGTGTAACTCATAAATTTTTTTGTAATTAATATATATAAAAAAATAAACAAATAAATAATTAAAATGAATATTTAAAAATTATAATTAAAAATAATGAGATTTATTATTTATTATTTAGGGTATACCAGTATATTACTTATAGTATTATATAAAATTTTCTATATTAATTAAAAATTTAAATTAATAATCTACTATTAATAAATTTGACATTACTTAAAATATAATATCAAAACCTAAAATGTTTCAAAATCAAAGCAAAATATAATACTAAATAATAATTATGTATTTTTAAATTTTTATTCTTTTTATAAGCTGATCAATTTTTTGATTAAAAATAATTTTAATATATTTTATTTTTAACTCATAATTTATTTTATAATTAATACAAAAATAAAAATAAAAAACTAAATAATCAAAATGAATTTTTTAAATTATAATAAAAAAAATAAAAATGAAATTTATTAATTATTATTTAGGGTATACCGATTTAAAGGATTATCTATATAGAGGTATCGAGACTTTGTAGTATAGTGATTTAAATGCTTAGACATTTAGTGGTGTATATGGTTTATTTAAACAATAGAATAACAAAGAAAAAATATTTCTTTTTATTTTTTCACATTTTCAAAGATTATAATAATTTTAAAATTTTTTTCAAAAGTGAATACAATATTTAGTTATAATAATCATTATATTTATATATCATATAAATTCAATATAAATATTTTTATAGATTAATATTCTAATAATGATCAAAGAATAAATTAATAATCTATTATTAATAAGATAGATATCATTTTAAATATATTTACGAAACCTAAAATGATTCAGAAACAAAGCAAAATATATTACTATATAATAATTTTTTGTTTTAAAATTTTTTTTTCTTTTAAAAAGTTTATCTATAATTTTTTGATGAAAAATAATTTACATAAATTATATTTATGTAACTCATAAATTATTTTGTAATTAATATTTATATAAAAATAAACAAATATTTATTAAAATGAATATTTAAAATTATAATAAAATAATGATATTTATTTTTTATTATTTAGGGTATACCGGTTTAATTTAAAATATATCTGTCTAACTAATAATTTATTTTGTAATTAATATTTATAAAAAAATAAACTATTTAATAATTAAAATAAAAATTTAAAATTATACTGAATAAAAATAAAAATGAGATTTATGAATTATTATTATTGTATACCAGTTTAAAGGTTTAAGTATTTAGTGGTTTTGTCATTTAGAAGTTTAGTTATTTATGTTTTTAGGTATTTAGTGGTTTATAGGTTTTATTTAAATAATGAATTAACAAAAAAAATTATTTTTGATATTTTTTTACATTTTAAAATATAATAATTTTTAAATTTTTTTCAAATGTAAATATAATATTTAGTTATAATAATCTTTATAATTATAAGTTATTTAAATTCAATATAAATAATTACATCGCTAGATATTATAATAATGATCAAAAAAAATTAATAAATTACTATTAATAAGATAGATATTATTTAAAATATATTTGCGAAATCTAAATTTATTCAAAATCAAATTATAATATATTACAAAATAATAATTTTTTTATGTTTTTCTTTTATTATAAGTTTATATTTTAGTTTTTAAAAATAAATTATTTAAATTATATTTGTCTTACTTATAATTTATTTTGCAATTTATGATTCTATAATAATAAACTAATAAATAATTAAAATGAATATTTAAAATTATAATGAAGACAAATAAAATTGAGATTTATTATTTATATTCAGGATATACCGGTTTTATGGTTTAATTATTTAGGTGTTTTTTAGTTTAGGTGTTTAGTGATTTAATTGTTTAGACCATTCATGATTTATAGTTTTTATTTAAAGAATTAAAAATTAAAAAATTTAATTTTTTGTTTTTTTTTTAATTTTTGAAGGTTATACCCTTTGAAAATATAATAATTTATAATTTTTTTTAAATGTGAATATAATATTTAGTTATAATAATCTTAATAATTTTATATAATGTAAACTAAATATAAATAATTTTATTAATAGATATTATAATAATGATCAATAAATTAAATAATAAACTAGTATTAATAAGAATGATATAAATTAAAATATAATTGTAAAATCTAAAATGATTCAAAATCAAAATAAGATATATTAATAAAAAATATTTTTTTATTTTTAAAATTTTGCCACTTTTTATAAGCATATATTTTTTTTGATAAATAATAAAGTATTTAATTATATCTGTCTCACTAATAATTTATTTTTAATTAATATTTATAGAAAAATAAACTGATAAATAATTAAAAAGAATATTTAAAATTATAATGAATACTAATAAAAATGAGAATTATGATTTATTATTTAGACTATACTAATATAATGTTTTGAGTATTTATGAGCTTCGGGGATTAGAAGTTTAGTCATTTTAGTATTTAGTCATTTAGTGGTTTATAGGTTTTATTTAAAAAATAAAATAAAAAAAAGTATTTTTGTCATTTTTTCTCATTTTTGAAAGTTATAACCTTTGAAAATATAATAATTTTTAATTTTTTTTTAAAGTAAATACAATATGAAGTTAATAATCATAATAATTAAATATCATATAAATTCAATATTAATTATTTTATTTGTATATATTATAATAACGATCATAAAAAATAATAAACAATTATTAATAAGATAAATATTATTTAAAATATATTTGCAAAACCTAAATTGATTCTAAATCAAAGTGAAATATTTTACTAAATATTAATTTAAAATTTTTAAATTTTTATATCCATTTATATGCTTATATATTTTTTGATGAAAAATAAATTTTTTAAATTATATTTGTATCACTAATAATTTATTTTTTAATTTATATTTTTATAAAAATAAACTAATAAATAATTAAGATTTATGTATAAAATTATAATGAATACTTATAAAAATGAGATTTATTATTTATTATTTATAATATACTGGTTTAATGGTTAAATTATTTAGGGGTTTTGTCATTTAAAAGTTTAGCAATTTATGTTTTTAGGCATTTAGTGGTTTATAGGTTTTATTTATATAATAAAAATAATTTTTTTTTTGATTTTAAAAGGTTATAACCTTTGAAAAGAAAATAATTTTTTAAATTTTATGAAATGTGAATACCATGTATAATTTTATTAATCTTACTAATTATATATCATATAAATTAAATATAAACAACTTTAATGATAGATATTATAAAAATGATCAAAAATTAAATTAACAAACTATTATTAAAAATCTAAATATTAATTAAAATATATTTTCATAACACAAAATGATTCCAAATCAAATCAAAATATATTACTAAATAATAATATTTAATTTTTAAATTTTTCCTTCTTTTGTTAAGCTTATTTTTTTTAATTTATATATAAATTATTTAAATATTATTTGTTTAATTCGAAATTTATTTAGAATTAATTTTTCTGAAAAAGTTATACTATAAATAATTAAAATGAATATTTAAAATTATAATTAATAAAAATATAAATGAGATTTATTATTTAATAAGTAGAATATAGCTATTAAAAATTTTATGTATTTAGGGGTTTCGGGGTTTATGAGCTTACTGATTTAAGTAAGTAATCATTTAATGATCTATAGGTTTTATTTAAAAAATGAAATTACATAAAATTTATTTTTATTATTTTTTCTCATTTTTTAAGGTTATAACTTTTGAAAATATAATAATTTTTAAATTTTTTTCAAAAGTGAAACAATATTTATTTATAATAATAATAATTATTATATATCATAAAAATTCAATATAAACTATTTTATTGTTAGATATTCTAATAATTATCAAAAAATAAATTAAAAATTTATTATGAATAAGATTGATATTACTTAAAATATAATATCAAAACCTAAAATGATTCAAAAGCAAAGCAAAATATATTACTAATTAATAATTATTTGTTTTTAAATTTTTATTCTTTTTATAAACTTATCTATTTTTTGATGAAAAAAAAATTTTATAAATTATATTTTTAACTCATAATTTATGTTATAATTAATACAGATATACAAATAAAAAACTAAAAATCAAAAAGAATTTTTTAAATTATAAAGAAAACAAATAAAAATGAGATTTATTAATTATTATTTAGTGTATACCAGTTTAAAGGATTATCTGTATAGGGGTATCAGGAATTTGTAGTACAGTGATTTAAGTGTTTAGGAATTTAGTGGTGTATAGGTTTTATTGAAACAATGAAATAACAAAAAAAATATATATTTTTTATTTTTTCACATGTTCAAAGGTTATAATCTTTGAAAACATAAAAATTTTAAAACTTTTTTCAAAAGTGAATACAATATTTATTTATAATAATTATTAAATTTATATATCATATAAATTCAATATAAACATTTGTATTGATAAATATTCTAATAATGATCAAAAAATGAATTAATAATCTATTATTAATAAGATATATATCATTTAAAATAGAATTACAAATATTAAAATGATTCAGAAGCTAAGCAAAATATATTACTATATAATAATTTTTTGTTTTGAAATTTGTTTTTAAAAATGTATCTATATTTTTTTGATGAAAAATAATTTATATAAATTATATTTGTTTATCTCATAATTTATTTTGTAATTAATATTTATATAAAAGTATAAAATTAATAATTTAAATGAATATTTAAAATTATAAAGAAAAAAAATGAGTTTTATTATTTATTATTTAGGCTATACTAGTTTATTTTAAATTAGATCTTTCTAACTAATAATTTATTTTGTAATTAATATTTATATACAAATAAACTGATAAATAATTAAAATAAAAATTTAAAATTAAACTGAATAAAAATTAAAATGATATTTATGATTTATTATTAATGTATACCAGTTTAATTATTTAAGTATTTTGAGATTTTGTCATTTAAGAGTTTAGCAATTTATGTTTTTAGGCATTTAGTGGTTTATAGGTTTTATTTAAACAATAAAATTACAAAAAAAATTTGTAATTTTTTCTCATTTTCATAGGTCATAACATTTGAAAATAAAATAATATTTAACATTTTTAAAAATGTGAATATAATATTTAGTTATATTAATATAAATAATTATATATCATATAAATTCAATATAAACAATTTTATTTATAGATAATATAATAATGATAAAAATTTAAATTAATAAACTATTAATAGAAAGATTGATATTAAATAAAAAAATATTTACAAAACCCAAATTGATTCAAAATTAAAGTAAAATATATTATTGGAAAATAATTTTTAATTTTTAAATTTTTACTTCTTTCATAAGCGTAAATACTTTTACTGATTAAAAATAAATTATTTAAATTATATTTCTCACACTCATAATTTATTTTGTAATAAATATTTCTATAGAAATAAACTAATAAATAATTAAAATAAATATATAAAATTATAATAAATAGAAATAAAAATTAGATTTATTAATTATTAAAAAGTATATAACAGTTTAATAGTTTATGTATTTAGGCATTACGAGGTTTAAGAGTTTACTGATTTAACTGTGTATGCATTTAGTGGTTATAGTTTTTATTTAAAAATTAATAAACAAAAAATTTATTTTTATTATTTTTTGATATTTTCAAATATTATGAACTTTGAAAATATAATAATTTTTAAATTTTTTTCAAAAGTGATTTCAATATTTTGTTATAATAATGATTATATTTATATTTCATATAAATTCAATATAAATAATTTTATTAATAAATATTCTAATAATGATCAAAAAATAAATTAATAATCTATTATTAATATGATAGATATCATTTAAAATATAATTACAAAACATAAAATGATTCAGAAAGAAAGCAAAATATATTAATATATAATAAATATTTGTATTGAAATTTTTTTCTTCTTTTTATAAGTTTATCTATATTTTTTAATGAAAAATAATTTATATAAATTATATTTGTCTAACTCATAATTTATATTGTAATTGATATTTAATAAAAATAAATGAATAAATAATTAAAATGAATATTTTAAATTATAATAAAAAAAATAATATTGAGATTTTTTATTTATTATTTAGGGTATACCAGATTAAAAAATTATCTATTTATAGTTTTCGAGATTTTGGAGTTATTGACTTAAGTCTTTAGGCATTTAGTAGTTTATAGGATTCATTTAAATAATGAGATAACAAAAAAATTATTTTTGATATTTTCTCACATTTTCAAAGGTTATAACATTTGAAAATATAATAATTTTAATTTTTTTAAAAAAATATGAATACCCTTTTTATTAATAAGAATCATTATAATTATATATAATATAAACTAAATATAAACAATTTTATTGATAAATTTGATATCAATTATCTAGAAATAAATTAATATGTTATTATTAATATGATAGATATAACTTAAAATATATATGCAAAACCTAAAATTATTCAAAATCATAGTAAAATTTAATAACAAATAAAAATTTTTGCTTTTTAGTTTTTGCTTCTTTTTATAATCTTATATTTTTATTGATGAAAAATAAATTTTATAAATTATAATTAAGGTTTACGAGTATAAAGTTTTAAGTATTTAGGCACTTTTGTGTTTAGGAGTTTATAGATTTAAGTGTTTATGCATTTAGTGTTCTATAAGTTTTATTAAAACAATTATATAACCAAAAATTTATTTTTATTTTTTTTCTAATTTTTAAAGGTTATAACCTTTGTAAATATACAAATTTCTAAATTTTTTTCAAATGTAAAGATAATATTTCGTTATAATAATCTTAATAAATATAAGTCATTTAAATTTAATATAAATAATCACATTGCTAGAAATTATAAAATGATCAATAAATAAATTAATAAACTATTATTAATAAGATTGATATTATTTAAAATATATATGCAAAATCTAAATTTATTCAAAATCAAAGTATATATTACTAAATAATATTTTTTTATTATTTTGCTTTTTTATAAGTTTATATTTTTGTTATTAAAAATAAATTATTTAAATTATATTTGTCTTCATCATAATTTATTTTGTAATTTATAATTTTATAAAAATAAACTAATAAATAATTAAAATAAATATTTAAAACAATAATGAATACAAATAAAATTGAGATTTATTATTTATTATTCAGGATATATAGGTTAAATGGTTTAATTATTTAGGTGTTTTGGGGTTTAGTCATTTAAATGTTTATGCCTTAAGTGATTTCTAATTTTTGAAGGTTATATCCTTTGAAAATATAATAATTTTTAATTTATTTTTAAATGTAAATATAATATTTAGTAATAATATGCTTGATAATTATATAGAATATAAAATCAATATAAATAATTTTATTAATAGATATTATAATAATGATCAATAAATAAATTAATAAACTTTTATTAATTAGAATGATATAAATTAAAATATAATTAAAAAATCTAAAATTATTCAAAATTAAATTAAAATAATTTACTAAATAATAATATTTTGTTTTAAAAATGTTGCCTCTTTTTATAATCTTATATTTTTGGATGAAAAATAAATTATTTATATTATAGCTGTCTCACTAAAAATTTATTTTGTAATAAAATTTCTTTAAAAAAAACAGATAAATAATTAAAATGAATATTTAAAATTATATTGAATACTAAAAAAAATGAGATTTATGATTTATTATTTAGAGTATACTAATTTAAAGCCTTATGTATTTATGGGCTTCGGAGTTTAGGAGTTTAGTCATTAAGAATTTAGGTATTTTGTGGTTTATAAATTTTATTTAAAAAATCTAATAACAAAAAATTTATTTTTTTATTTTTTTTTTATTTTCAAAGGTAGCCTTTGAAAACTTAATAATTTTTAAATTTTTTTAAAATGTGAAAAAATTATTTTGTTATAATAATCTAAATAATAATATATTATGTAAATTGAATATAAATAATTTTTTTAATAGATATTTTGATGACGATAATAAAATAATTTAATAAACAATTATTAATAAGATAGATATTAAATAAAATTTATTTGCAAAACCTAAAATGATTCAAAATCAAAGTAAAATATATTAATAAGATAGATATTAAATAAAACAATTATTAATAAGATAAAATATACATGTTTAAAAGATTATATATTTAGGAGTTTTGGGATTTAAGAATTTAGTGATTTAAGTGTGTAGGCATTTAGTAATTTATAGGTTTACTTAAAAAATAAAATAACAAAAAAAAATTTTATTATTTGTTCTCATTTTTGAAGGATATAACCTTTGAAACTATAACAATTTTTTAATTTTTTTTAAATGTTAATACTATATTTAGTTATGATAATCTTAATAATTATATATCATGTAAATTCAATATAAACAATTATATTGATATATATTATAATAATGATCGTACAAAAGATTAATAAACAATTATTAATAAGATAAATATTGTTTAAAATATATTTACAAAACCTATAATGATCCAAAATCTTAGTGAAATATTTTACTAAATATTAATTTTAAATTTTTAAATTTTTGTATCCATTTATAAGCTTATATATTTTTTGATGAAAAAAAAATTATTTAAATTATATTTGTTTAACTATTAATTTATTTTTTAATTTATTTTTCTATAAAAAAAACTAATAAATAATTAAAATGTATATATAAAATTATAATGAATACTAATAAAAATGAGATTTATTATTTATTATTTAGGGTATACCTATTTAATGGTTTAAGTTTATTGTGGTTTTGGGGTTAATGAGCTTATTGAAATATATGTTTACACATTTTGGTTTTATTTATTGATTTATAGGGTTTATTTAATCAAAGAAATAACAAAAAATTTATTTTAATGAATTTTCGTGATTTTCCAAGGTTATAACTATTGAAAATATAATAATTTCTTAATAGTTCTAAAATTTGAAAATAATACTTCGTTATAATAATCTTAATAATTATATTTGATGTAAATTCAATATAAAAAATGTTATTAATATATATTATTTTGATGATCAAAAAATAAATTAATAAACTATTATTAATAAGATAGATATTAATTAAAAAGTTTTGAAATTTTAAAAAATTATTACTATATAATAATTTTTTGTTTTGAAATTTTTTTTTATTTTAAAAAGTTTATCTATATTATTTTGATCAAAAATAATTTATATAAATTATATTTGTCTAACTCATAATTTATTTTGTAATTAAAATTTATATAAAAATAAACAAATAAATAATTAAATTTGAATATTTAAAATTAAAATGAAAAAAAAACTGAGATTTTGTATTTATTATTTAGGATAAACCAGTTTAATTTAAATTAGATCTGTCTCAATAATAATTTATTTTTTAATTAATATTTCTATAATAATAAACTGATAAATAATTTAAAAAAAAATTAAAATTATATTTAATAATTAAAATAATTTATTTTGTTACTCTCTCAACTCTAGAATGATTGCTAAAGCTCTAACCAAAATAATAAGAGATTTTACTTTATCTCTATTATGTCTGATTAATTTTGATGTTGAATCACAGGGCTATCAAATGTAATTTGACGCATGTACGCTACAAACTAAACCAAAGTTGTACCCCTATGTTTGGAAATAGCTAGTTGTTAAGGATGCTATTTATATTGATTATTGTAATTTCTTCTAAAATATCTCGCATGCACACACTCAAAGAAATATTTTTTAAACATAGTTCACCTCTAAAAAAATAACCGCCTGGAAGCATATTAGATCAAACTAGCCACATGGTGGTTTGAGCAGGGCAAGAAGTATGGGCTCTCTTTCAATCAAGAATCAAAAAATTTATTTTTTTGGCATGTCTAAGCCTTTTTTTATATCGTCATGGATATGAAAAGTATCATTTCTTTCTTTTTATTTTAAATAAGTTATGTATGCAAGCTCACAATACCCAAAAAGGTGTAAATGAATCATATTCAAATGTATAAAAGGTTTTAATCATTGCTCAAAATATTAGTGTTGCATATTGACACTTGAGGTCACAAATCAAAGGAAACAAGTTTTGTGATATTTCCAAACCCAAGAATTTTAGCTATAGAAAGTTATAAAGAGTAGTACTCGAGCTTTAACTCATTCTAGGATCATGACTTTTGCTCTTGAGGAATGTCCAAAGTTACAATCATTCCTAGTGCAATGACTTTGCAATATAAGGAAAAAATGCACAAGCTATGGTCATATCCAAAATTGTGACCCAGTATTATAGTGATTAAATATGTATTCATGATCATTCTTAGTGCCATAACAATATGTTCAACTGAGAGACACAAGTTATGGCATATTCTAATCGATATGATTTTGTTTTCTAGAGACAAAATATACAATCATGACCATTGCTAATGCTACAATAATCTAAAGCAAGAAAGATATTGAATCCGTAACTCGCCCCTTGAGTCATGACTTTGTGTTACATATACAAAATGATAAATCTATGACATTTTAAAAGTTGTGAATTTCAGTTTAAATTTAACACTTAGTCAGTTGATTATAAAAGTTCAAAACATGAGATTTAGGATTTACGGTTTATCGGTTAGGGTTATAGTTTATGGTTTAAGGTTTAGGATTTAAAGTTTAGGGTTTATTTTTTTTTTATTTTTTTTTGGAAAATACACACTTTATTTATCATTTAGGTACACAACTTGCAAGAGGCTAAAGAGCTGACTAATTTACGCCAGCCCGCCAAATCCCATGCACCTTAATGATTCTATGCATAAAATACATAAAAAAAACATAATTCCTAATAATTCAAAGCATACGAATACAACTAAAATCACATGGCATTCCCAGACTTCAAAGTTGGCATTGAGTCATTATGCGCATTGTGTCCTTTCCATTCGGATTTGTCCAAGCCTTTTGGAGGAACCTGAATGATGCACCATATTAAAACTATGCAAATATAAGATTGTGCGTGTGTGTGACATGCAGCATCAAGCATTTACCTTTGTCATTGCTATGCAATGGAATACATGTAAAATGGAATACCCATAAATCCACAAGTCCATATCTACGCCACTTTGTCAATTCATTCTCACCTCTGAATTCCACATTGTTTTTCTCCAATGATCTTCAAAAGAGTATCTCTTGGGTTAAATTTGCTTCCTCCTCGAGCTTCATGAAGTGGATGTATGTTGCACAGACAAATATCAAAAAATATGCATGATCGGTGTGCATGTGTGATGAGGTCCATCTCATAGTCTAATTATCTACGCATACAACCAAGCTAGAATACAAGTAAAATTACAAAATGCTATAAAGATGGGTCTTCTGCTTCCAAAAGTGTAGCATCGCCTAATGTTTATTTACAAAATGCATTAGTGGGCCACACTTAGAGATACTCATGGGTCCAGTTGCCCTCATTGCATGCTACATAGAGAACAAACAAGATTGTGTGTGTGAGTATGGCATGATCCATCTCTACAAGTACATGGTGCATACAAAGTCCAAAATACAAATAAGACTACAAACATAAACTACAAGTTTTAATCTTTCGCTCTCGTGTGGCTATACTAGACTCCATTTTTTACTGGCCCTACTTGGTGATGGTTCGGATTTTGCCGGCTCTCTAATTAATCATGGATTACCTGCTACTCCTGTTGGGATGACGGTTGGGTGGCCCTCTATGCTGCCTGATACGGCTAGTGAGATCCACTCCTAGCTACTCCTGGGTTTACTTCCGAATACTTTGCTCAGTCTCGTCAGTTGTCTGAATGTTATCATCTCGGCTTGCTAGTGGGGCCCTGTACAAGCTGTTGGCCCATACCTTGCCTGCTTCTACGACTTGCTGGCCCCTCTAAATGCTACACCAAAATGGACAAGAATATATGCACGTGTGTACTGTGGTCCGTCGCTATGTATGTGTGGTGTAGTAGTATCAGGGTTTAGAAGTTTAGTAATTTAAGTATTTAGGTATTTTGTGGTTTTTAGGTTTTATTTAAATAATTAAATAACAAAAAAATTATTTTAAACATTTTTTTATCATTTTAAAGGTATTGACCATTGAAAATTTTATAATTTTTAATTTTTTTTAAATGTTAATACTATATTTAATTATAATAATCATAAAAATTAAATATCATGTAAATTCAATATAAATAATTTTATTGATCAATATTATAATAATGATCATAAAATAGATAAATAAACTATTATTATAAGATAGATATTAATTAAAATATATTTGCAAAACCTAAAATGATTCAAAATCAAAGTAAAATATATTACTAAATAATAATTTTTTATTTTTAAATTTTTGATTCTTTTTATAAGATTATAAATTTTTTTGATGAAGATAAATTATTTAAATTATATTTGTCTCATTCATAATTTTATTTTGCAATTAATATTTCTATAAAAATAAACTAATAAATAATTAAAATGAATATTTAAATTATAATGAATACAAATAAAAATGAGAATTATGAATAATTATTTAGGGTATACCGGTTTAATGGTTTAAGTATTTCGGAGTTTAGGAGTTTAGTGATTTAAGTGTTTAGGAATTTAGTAGTTTATATGTTTTATTTAAATAATGAAATAACAAAAAAATTATTTTTCAAATTTTTTATCAATTTTGAATGTTATAACCTTTATAAATATAATAATTTTTTAATTTTTTTCAAATGATAATACAATATTTAGTTATAATAAACTTAATAATTATATATCATGTAAATTAAAAATAAACAATTTTATTGATAGATATTAATAAACTAAATATAAATATAAATATAATAATGATCAAAAAATAAATTAATAAACTATTATTTATTGATGGATATTTATATATTATTTATAAATACTTAAAACTTTAAAGATTGTTTAAATGTTTAAGTATTTAAAAATTTTGGTGTTTTGGCATTTATGAGTTTAATGATTTAAGCATTTAGGCATTTAGTAGTTTATAGGTTTTATATAAACAATAAAATAAAAAAAAATTATTTTTGTGATTTTATCCCATTTTCAAAGATGATAACCCTTAAAAATATAATAATTTTTAAATTATTTTCAAATGTAAATATAATATTTAGTTATAATAATCTTAATAATTATATATCATGTAAATTCAAAATAAACAATTTTATTGATAAATATTCTAATAATGATAAAAAAATAAATTAATAATATATTATTAATAAGATAGATATCAATTAAAATAAAATTACAAAACCTTAAATGATTCAGAAGGAAATCAAAATATATTACTATATAATAAATATTTGTTTTTAAATTTTTTATTCTTTTTATTAGTTTATCTATATTTTTTGATTAAAAATAATTTAAATAAATTATATTTGTATAACTCATAATTTATATTGTAATTAATATTTAATAAAAATAAACGTATAAATAATTAGAAAGAATATTTTAAATTATAATGAAGAAAAAATTTTGAGATTTATTATTTATTATTTAGGGTATACCAGTTTAAAAGGATTATCTATTTAGGGTTTCCGAGATTTCGAAGTTATTGACTTAAGTGTTTAGGCATTTAGTATTTTATAGGATTTATTTAAACAATTAAATAACAAAAAAATTATTTTTGATATTTTCTCACATTTTCAAAGGTTATAACATTTGAAAATATAATAATTTTAAATTTTTTAAAAAATGTGAATACAATATTTAGTAATAAGAATCATTATAATTATATATAATATGAACTAAATATAAATAATTTTATTGATAGATATGATATCAATTATCAAAAAATAAATTAATATGCTATTATTAATATGATAGATATAAATTAATATATAATTGCAAAACATAAAATAATTGAAAATCAAAGTAAAATTTATTACCAAATATTAATTTTTGTTTTTTAGTTTTTGCTTATTTTTATAAGCTTATATTTTTTTTTTTGTTGAAAAATAAATTATTTAAATTATATTTAAGGTTTAGGAGTTTAAAGTTTTAAGTATTTAGGGGCTTTTGTGTTTAGGAGTTTATAGATTTAAGTGTTTAGGCATTTAGTGGTCTATATGTTTTATTTAAATAATGATATAACAAAAAATTTACTTTTATTTTTTTTCTAATTTTTGAAGGAACCTTTGAAAATATAAAAATTTATAAATTTTTTTAAAAAATAAAATATAATATTTAGTTATAATAATCTTAATAAATATAAGTCATTTAAATTCAATATAAATAATCACATTGCTAGATATTATAATAATGATCAATAAATAAATTAATAAACTATTATTAATAAGATAGATATTATTTAAAATATATCTGCAAAATCTAAATTTATTCAAAATCAAAGTATATATTACTAAATAATTAATATTTTTCATATTTTGCTATTTTTATAAGTTTATATTTTTGTTATTAAAAATAAATTATTTAAATTATATTTGTCTTCCTCATAATTTATTTTGTAATTTATATTTCTATAAAAATAAACTAAAAAATAAATAAAATTAATATTTAAAATTATAATGAAAACAAATAAAAGTGAGATTTATTATTTAATAATCAGGATATACCATTTTAATGGGTTAGGTATTTAGGTGTTTTGGGGTTTAGTGATTTATAGTTTTTATTTAAAAAATGAAAAAACAAAAAATTCAATTTTTAGATTTTTTTTAATTTTTCAAGGTTATAACCTTTTAAAAATTAAAAATTTTTAATTTTTTTTAAATGTGAATATAATATTCAGTTATAATATTCTTAATAATTATATATAATGTAAACTCAATATAAATAATTTTATTAATAGATATTCTAATAATTATCAATAAAAATTTAATAAACTATTATTAATAAGAATGATATAAATTAAAATATAATTGCAAAATCTATAATGATTCAAAATAAAAATAAAATATATTACTAAATAATAAATTTTTGTTTTTAAAATTTTGCCTGTTTTTATAAGGAGATATATATTTGTTGATGAAAAATAAATTATTTAAATTAGATCTGTCTCACTAATAATTTATTTTGTAATTAATATTTCTATAAAAATAAACTAATAAATAATTAAAATAAAAATTTAAAATTATACTTAATAAAAATTAAATTGAGATTTTTGATTTTTTATTAATGTACACCTATTTAATAGTTTAAGTATTTAATTGTTTTGTTGTTTGGGAATTTAGTGATTTATGTTTTAAGGCTTTTAGTGGTTTATAAGTTTTATTTAAATAATGAAATAACAAAAAAATTAATTTTGATATTTTTTAACATTTTCAAAAGTTATAACATTTGAAAATATAATAATTTTAAAATTTTTTAACAATGTAAATACAATATTTAATAATAATAATAATTATAATTATATATAATATAAACTAAATATAAACAATTTTATTTATTGATATGATATCAATTATCAAAGAGTAAATTAATATGTTATTATTAATATGATAGATATAAATTAAATTTAATTGCAAAACCTAATAATATTCAAAATCCAAGTAAAATTTATTACTAAATAATAATTTTTTTTAGTTTTTGCTTCTTTTTATAAGCTTATATTTTTTTTTTGATAAAAAATAAATTATTAAAATTATATTTGTATCACTCATAATTTATTTTGTAATTAATATTTTAATACATTATTTAAATTAAGTTTAAGGTTTACGAGTTTAAATGTTTAAGTATTTAGGGGCTTTTATATTTAGGAGTTTAGAGGTTAAAGTGTTTAAGCATTTAGTGGTTTATAAGTTTTATTTAAACAATGATATAACAAAAAATTTATTTTTATTATTTTTTTTAATTTTTGAAGGTTATAACCTTTGAAAATATAATAATTTTTAAATTTTTTTCAAATGTGAATATAATATTTAGTTATAATAATCTTAATAATTATAAGACATTTAAATTCATTATAAATAATAACTTTGCTAGATTTTATAAAAATGATAAAAAAATTAATAAACTATTATTAATAAGATAGATATTATTTAAAATATATTTGCAAAATCTAAATTTATTCAAAATCAAAATAAAATATATTACTTAATAATAATTTTTTTAATGTTTTGCTTTTTTTATAACTTTATATTTTTGTTATTATAAATAAATTATTTAAATTAATTTGTCTTACTCATAATTTATTTTGTAATTTATTATTCTATAATAATAAACTAATAAATAAATAAAATAATTATTTAAAATTATAATGATTACAAATAAAATTGAGATTTATTATTTATTATTCAGGATATATCGGGTTAATGGTTTATGTATTTTGTTTGTTTTCAGTTTAGGAGTTTAGTGATTTAAGTGTTTAGACATTTAGTGATTAATAGTTATTATTTAAAGAATTAAAAAACAACCAATTTAATTTTTTGAATTTTTTTAATTTTTGAAGGTTGTAGCCTTTGAAAAGATAACAATTTTAAATTTTTTTTAATTGTTAAAATAATATTTAGTTATAATAATCTTAATAATTATATATAATGTAAACTAAATATAAATAATTTTATTAATAGATATTATAATAATGATTTATAAATAAATTAAGAAACTAGTATTGATAAGAATGATATAAATTAAAATATAATTGTAGAATTTAAAATGATTCAAAATCAAAATAAGATATATTACTAAATAATAATTTTTTATTTTAAAAGTTTTGCCACATTTTATAAGCATATATATTTTTATAATGAAAAATAAATTATTTAAATTATATCTGTCTCACTAATAATTTATTTTGTAATTAATATTTATATAAATATAAATTGATAAATAATTAAAATGAATATTTAAAATTAAAATGAATACTAATAAAAAAGAGATATATGATTTATTATTTAGGGGGTACCTATTTAATGGTTTAAATTTTTTGTGGTTTTGGGGTTAAGGAATTTATTGATTTATATGTTTGGTCATTTAAGTGTTTATAGGTTTTATATAATCAATGAAATAACAAAAAAATTATTTTTATGAATTTTCATGATTTTAAAAGGTTATGACCTTTGAAATTATGATAATTTTTTAATCTTTCTAAAATATGAATATAATTCTTAGTTATAATAATCTTAATAATTATATTTGATGTAAATTCAATATTAAAAAGTTTATTAATATACATTATTATAATGATAGGAAAATAAATTACTAGACTATTATTAATAAGATAGATATTAATTAAAATATATTTTCAGAACCCGAAATAATTCAAAATCAAAGTAAA
Organism: Sapria himalayana; assembly: GCA_029783825.1. Lineage (NCBI taxonomy): Eukaryota > Viridiplantae > Streptophyta > Magnoliopsida > Malpighiales > Rafflesiaceae > Sapria > Sapria himalayana. Next base: position 182,384 of record JAREIK010003144.1, on the reverse strand, counting down.
TTATATTACTAAATAAAATTTTAAATTTTTGAAATTGTTTATTTTAAAAGCATATTTATTTTCATAAAAAATAATATATTTAAATTATATGTCTCACTCATTATTTATTTTGTAATTAATATTTCTATAAAAATAAACTAAAAAATAATTAATTTGAATATTTAAAATTTTAATGAATACAAATAAAAATGAAATTTATTATTTATTATTTATCATTTATTATTTAGGTTATATAGGTTTAATGGTTTGAGTATTTATGTAGTTTTAGGGTTAAGGAGTCTAGATATTTAAATGATTAGGCATTTAGTGGTTTATAAGTTTTATTTAAATAATAAAATAATAAAAAAATTATTTATGTGTTTTTTATCATTTTTGAAGGATATAACCTTTGAAAATATAATAATTTTTAAATTTTTTCAAATGTAAATATAATATTTAGTAATAATAATCTTAATAATTATAAGACATTTAAATTAAATATAATTAATTTTATTGATAGATATTATAATAATGATCAAAAGATAAATAAATAAACTATTATTAATAAGATTGATAGCAATTAAAATATATATGCAAAACCTATAATGATTCAATATCAAAGTAAAATATATTACTAACTGATAATTTTTTATTTTATAATTTATACTTCTTTTTATAAGCGTATATTTATTTTTTGATTAAAAATAAATTATTAAAATTATATTTGTCTCACACTTTATTTATTTTGTAATTAATATTTCTATAAAAAATAAACTAATAAATAATTAAAATGAATATATAAAATTATAATGAATACAAATTAAAATAAGATTTATGATTTATTATATATGGTATACCGGTTTAAGGGATTGGTAATTTAGTGGTTTTGTCGTTTATGAATTTAGCAATTTATGTTTTTAGGCATTTAGTGGTTTATAGTTTGTATTTATATAATAAAAATAAAATAATTTTTAAAATTTTTTGAAATGTGAATACCATGTATAATTATATTAATCTTACTAATTATATATCATATAAATTCAATATGAACAATTTTAATGATAGATCATATAATAATGATCAAAAATTAAATTAATAAACTATTTTTAATAATATAAATATTAATTAAAATATAATTACATAACCCAAAATTATTCAAATTCAAATCAAAATATATTACTAAATAATAATATTTAATTTTCAAATATATCCTTCTTTTTATAAGCTTATATTTTTCATTGATTAAAAATAAATTATTTAAATAATATTTGTCTCACTCAAAATTTATTTTGTAATTAATTTTTCTAAAAAATTAAACTAATAAATAATTAAAATGAATATTCAAAATTATAATAAATTGAAATAAAAATTAGATTTATTAATTATTAAGTAGTATATAATAGTTTAATGATTTATGTATTTAGGAATTATGGGGTTTAGGTGTTTACTGATTTAACTGTGTATGCATTTAGTGGATTATAGGTTTTATTTAAGAAAAAGAATAAAAAAAATATTATTTTCAATATTTTTTGATATTTTAAAAGATTATAACCTTTGAAAATATTATAATTTTTAAATTTTTTTCAAAAGTGAATAAATAAATATTTATAATAATCATAATAATTATATATCATATAAATTCAATATAAACAATTTTATTGATAGATATTCTAATAATTATCAAAAAATAAATTAAATATCTTTTATGAATAAGATTGATATTACTTAAAATATAATATCAAAACCTAAAATGATTTAAAAGCAAAGCAAAATATATTACTTAATAGTAATTATTTGTATTAAAATTTTTATTCTTTTTATAAGCTTATCTATTTTTTGATGAAAAATATTTTTAATAAATTATATTTTTAACTCATAATTTATTATATAATTAATATATATATATATATATATAAAACTAAACAATTAAAATTAATTTTTTAAATTATAATGAAAACAAATAAAAATGAGATTTATTAATTATTATTTAGGGTATATCCATTTAAAGGATTATCTATATAGGAGTATTGAGATTTTGTAGTTTATTGATTTAAGTGCTTAGACATTTAGTGGTGTATAGGTTTTATTTGAACAATGAAATAACAAAAAAATGAGTATTTTTGTTATTTTTTGACATTTTCAAAGGTTATAATCTTGGAAAATATAATAATTTTAAAATTTTGTTCGAAAGTGAATACTATATTTAGTTAAATAATATATATATATATATATATATATATATATATCATATAAATTCAATATAAACATTTTTATTGAAAAAAATTTTAATAATGATCAAAGATTAAAATAATAATCTATAATTAATAAGAGAGATAGTAATTAAAATATAATTAAAAATCCTAAAATGATTCAGAAGCAAAGCAAAATATATTAATATATAATAATTTTTTGTTTTGAAATTTTTTTTCTTTTAAAAAGTTTATCTATATTTTTTTGATGAAAAATAATTTATATAAATTATATTTGTGTAACTCTTAATTTATTTTGTTCTTAATATTTATATAAAAATAAACAAATAAATAATTTAAATGAATATTTAAAATTATAATGAAAAAAAATGAGATTTATTATTTATTATTTAGGGTATACCGGTTTAATTTAAATTAGATCTATCTCACTAATAATTTATTTTTCAATTAATATTTCGATAAAAATAAACTGATAAATAATTAAAATAAAAATTTAAAATTATACTGAATAAAAATTAAAATGATATTTATGATTTATTATTAATGTATACTAGTTTAATGGTTTTGACATTTAGGAATTAAGAGATTTATGTTTTTAGGCATTTAGTATTTTATAGGTTTTATTTAAACAATAAAATAACAAAAAAATGTTGCAATGTTTTATCATTTTCAGAGGTTATAACCTCTGAAAATATAATAGAATTTAAGATTTTCTGAAATATGAATACAATATTTAGTTATAATAAAATTAATAATTATATATCATAGAAATTCAATATAAACATTTTTATTGATAGATATTATAATAATGATCAAAAATTAAATTAATAAACAATTAATAATATGATAGGTATTAATTAAAAAATTTTTAGAAAACCCAAATTGATTCAAAATTAAATTAAAATATATTATTGAATAATAATTTTAAATTTTTATATTTTACTTCTTTTATAAGCGTATATATCTTTTTTGATTAAAAATAAATTATTTAAATTATATTTGTCGCACTCATAATTTTTTTTGTAATAAATATTTCTATAAAAAGAAACTAATAAATAATTAAAATGAATATTTAAAATTATATTAAATAGAAATAAAAATTAGATTTATTAATTATTATGTATTATATAGCAGTTTAATGGTATATGTATTTAGGTATTACAGGGTTTAGGAGTTTACTGATTTAATTGTGTATGCATTTAGTGGTTTATAGATTTTATTTAAAAAATAAAATAACAAAAGATTTATTTTTATTATTTTTTGATATTTTCAAAGGTTATAACCTTTGATTACATAATAATTTTAATTTTTTTTTTAAAAGTGAATTCAATATTTATTTATTATAATCATTATATTTATATTTCATATAAATTCAATATAAATAATTTTATTGATAGATATTCTAACAATAATCAAAAAATAAAATAATATTCTTTTATTAATAAGATAGATATCAATTAAAATATAATTACAAAACCAAAAATGATATAGAAGCAAAGCAAAATATATTACTATAAAATAATATTATTGTTTTGAAATTTTTTTTTCTTTTTAAAAGTTTATCTATAAGTTTTTGATTAAAAATAATTTACATAAATTATATTTTTCTAACTCATAATTTATTTTTTGATTAATATTTATATAAAAATCAACAAATAAATATTAAAATGAATATTTAAAATTATAATGAAAAAAAATGATATTTATTCTTTATTTTTAGGGTATACCAGTTTAATTTAAATTATATCTGTCTCACTAATAATTTATTTTGTAATTAATGTTTCTAAAAAAATAAACTGTTAAATAATTAAAATAAAAATTTAAAATTATACTGAATAAAAATTAAAATGAAATTTATGAATTATTATTAATGTATACCAGTTTAATGGTTTAAGTATTTAGAGTTTTTTTCATTTATAAGTTTAGTGATGTTTGTTTTTAGGCATTTAGTGGTTTATAGGTTTTACTTAAACAATGAAATAACAAAAAAAATTATTTTTGATGTTTTTTCACACTTTCAAATGTTATAATCTTTGAAAATATAATAATTTTAAATTATTTTAAAAATGTGAATACAATATTTAATAATAATAATCATTCTATTTATATATAATATTAACTAAATATAAACAATTTTATTGATAAATATGATATCAATTATTAAAAAATAAATGAATATGCTATTATTAATATGATAGATATAAATTAAAATATAATTGCAAAACCTAAAAATATTCAAAATCCAAGTAAAAATAATAAATAAATAGAAATTTTTTTTAGTTTTTACTTCTTTTTTATAAGCTTATATTTTTTTGATGAAAAATAAATTATTTAAATTATACTTGTATCACTCATTAATTATTTTGTAATTAATATTTTAATAAATTATTTAAATTATATTTAAGATTTAAGAGTTTATAGGTTTAAGTATTTAGGGGCTTTTGTGTTTAAAAGTTTAGAGGTTTAAGTGTTTAGGTATTTAGTGGTTTAAAAGTTTTATTTAAACAATGATATAACAATAAATTTATTTTTATTATTTTTTTAATTTTTGAAGCTTATAACCTTTGAAAATATAATAATTTTTAAATTTTTTTCAAATGTAAATATAATATTTAGTTATAATAATCTTAATAATTATAAGACATTTAAATTGAATATAAGTAATTTTATTCTTATATATTATAAAAATGATCAAATAATAAATTAATAAACTTGTATTAATAAGATTGATTGCAATTAAAATTTTAAAAATAACTTTATTTTCAAAGGTTATAAAACTTTAAAAATAAAATAATTTTTAAAATTTTTTGAAATGTGAATACTAAGTATAATTATATTAATCTTACTAATTATATATCAAATAAATGCAATATAAATAATTTTTATGATAGATATTATAATAATGATCAAAAATTAAATTAATAATCTATTATTAAAAATATAAATATTAATTAAAATACATTTACATAACACAAAATGATTCAAAATCAAATCAAAATATATTACTAAATAATAATTTTTAATTTTAAAATTTGTCCTTCTTTTTATAAGCTTATTTTTTTTTTTGATTAAAAATAAATTATTTAAATAATATTTGTCTTACTCGAAATTTATTTTGTAATTAATTTTTCTAAATAATTAAACTATAAATAATTAAAATGAATATTTAAAATTATAATAGATAGAAATAAACATTAGATTTATTATTTATTATGTAGTATATAGATGTTAAATTGTTTATGTATTAAGGGGTTTCGGGGTTTATGAGCTTACTAATATAAGTAAGTGATCATTTAATGGTCTATGGGTTTTATTTAAAAAATAAAATAACTAAAAATTTATTTTTATTATTTTCTCATTTTTTAAGATTATGACATTTGAAAATATAATAATTTTTAAATTTTTTTTAAAAGTGAATACAATATTTATTTATAATAATCTTAATAATTATATATCATATAAATTCAATATAAATAATTTTATTGATAGATATTCTAATAATTATCAAAAAATAAATTAAAAATCCATTATGAATAAGATTGATATTACGTAAAATATAATATCAAAATAATAATCATTATTATATTTTGATAACCTTTCAAATTATTATATAGTAATATATTTTGCTTTTCTTCTGAATCATTTTAGGTTTTGTAATTATATTTTAATTGATATCTATCTTATTAATTAAGAATTATTAATTTATTTTTTGATCATTATTAGAATATTTATCAATAAAATTGTTTATATTGAATTTATATGATATATAAATATAATGATTATTATAAATAAATATTGTATTTACATTTTAAAAAAATTTGAATTAGAAAAATTATATAAATATATTTTTTCCTATATCATTGTTTAAATAAAACTTATAAACCACTAAATACCTCAACACTTAAACATCTAAACTCCTAAACACAAAAGCCCTTAAATATTTAAACCTTTAAACTCGTAAACCTTAAATATAATTTAAAAAATTTATTAAAATATTAATTACAAAATAAATTATGAGTGATACAAATATAATTTAAATAATTTATTTTTCATCAAAAAAAAATATAAGCTTATAAAAAGAAGCAGAAACTAAAAAACAAAAATTATTATTTAGTAATAAATTTTACTTAGATTTTGAATAATTTTAGGTTTTGCAATTATATTTTAATTTATATGCATCATAATAATAATAACATATTAATTTATTTTTTGATTATTGAAATCATATCTATGAATAAAATTATTTATATTTAGTTTATATTATATATAATTATAATGATTATTATTTCTAAATATTGTATTCACCTTTGAAAATGTGGAAAAATATCAAAAATAAATTTGTTGTTATTTCATTGTTTAAACAAAACCTATAAACCACTAAATGCCTAAAACCATATTTCACTAAAGTCTTAAACAACAAAACCACTAAATACTTAAA
>JAREIK010003144.1:131404-171840 GCA_029783825.1 Sapria himalayana | reverse complement strand
ATTTATATTAGTTAACTGATTATTTATTTTGTAATTAATATTTCTATAAAAAATAAACTAATAAATAATTAAAATGAAAATTTAAAATTATAATGAATACAAATTAAAATGAGATTTATGATTTATTATATGTGGCATACCACTTTAATGGTTTCATTATTTAGGAGTTTTGTCGTTTAAGAGTTTATCAATTTATGTTTTTAGGCATTTAGTGGTTAATAAGTTTTATTTATATAATAATATTTAGTTATAATAATATTAATAATTATATCTGATATAAATTCAATATGAATAATTATATTAATAGATATTATAATAATGATCAAAAATTAAATTAATAAACTATTAATAATAAGATAGATATTAATTAAAAAATATTTACAAAACCCAATTTGATTCAAAATTAAAGTAAAATATATTACTAGATAATTTTTAATTTTTAAATTTTTACTTCTTTCAAAAGCGTATATATATTTTTTGATTAAAAAAAATTATTTAAATTATATGTGTCGCACTCATAATTTATTTTGTAATAAAAATTTCTATAAAAATAAACTAATAAATAAATAAAATGAATATTTAAAATAATAATAAATTGAAATAAAAATTCAATTTATTAAGTAGGATATAGTGGTTTAATAGTTTATGTATTTAGGCATTACGAGGTTTAGGAATTTACTGATATAACCTTTGTAAATATAATAATTTTTAAATTTTTTTAAAAAGATAATTCAATATTTAGTTATAATAATCATTATATTTATATATCATATAAATTCAATATAAACAATTTTATTAATAAATATTCTAATAATGATCAAAAAATAAATTAATAAATGATTATTAATAAGATAGCTATCAATTAAAATATAATTACAATATTTAAAATGATTTAGAAGCAGAGCAAAATATATTACTATATAATAAATTTTAGTTTTTAAATTTTTTATTCTTTTTATAAGTTTATCTATATTTTTCGATGAAAAATAATTTATATAAATTATATTTGTTTAACTCATAATTTATTTTGTAATTAATATTTATATAAAAATAAATAAATAAATAATTAAAATGAATATTTAAAATTATAATGAGAAAAAATAATATTGAGATTTATTATTTATGGTTACCGGTTTAAAAGGATTATTATTTATTATTTTGGGTTTTATAGATTTAGGAGTTATTGAATTAAGTGTTTAGGCATTTAGTAGTTTATTGGTTTTATTTAAACAATGAAATATCAAAAAAAATATTTTTTTTATTTTTTCACATTTTTAAAAGTTATAACATTGAAATTATAATAATTTTAAAATTTTTTCAAAAGTGGATTCAATATTTTGTTATAATAAAAATTATATTTATATATCATATAAATTCAATATAAAAAATTAAAATGTATATAAAAATTATAATGAAAAAAAATGAGATTTATTATTTATTATTTAGGGATACCAATTTAATTTAAATTAAATCTGTCTCACTAATAATTTATTTTGAAATTAATATTTCTATAAAAATAAACTGATAAATTATAAAAATTAAAATTAAAATTATACTGAATAAAAATTAAAATGAGATTTATGATTTATGATTTATTATTAATCTATACCAATTTAATAGAATAAGTATTTAGAGGTTTTGTCATTTATGAGTTTATCAATTTATGTTTTTTGGCTTTTAGTGGTTTAATGGTTTTATTTAAAAAATAAAATAACAATAAATATATTTTTATTATTTTTTAATATTTTCAAATGTTATAACCAATCAAATGTTATAACCGTTCAAAATATAATAATCTTTAACTTTTTTTCAAAAGTGAATACAATCTTTAGTCATAATAATCATTATATTTATATATCATATATATTCAATAAAGCAATTTTTTTAAAACATAGTTAACCTTTAAAAAAATAACCACCTTGTAGCCTTTTAGAACAAACTAGCCCCAGGGCAGTTTGAGCAGGGCAAGAAGTATGGGCTCTCTTTCAATAAAGAATCAAAAAATTTCTTTTATTCGCATGTCTAAGCCTTTTTTTATCCTCATGGATTTGAAAAGTATCATTTCTTTCTTTTTATATTAAATGAGTTATGTATACAAGCTCACGATACCCAAAAATGCGTAAATGAATCATATTCAAATGTATAAGAGGTTTTAATCATTGCTCAAAATATTAGTTTTGCATATTGACACTTGATGTCACAAATCAAAGGAAAAAGCCATAGTGATATTTCCAATCCCAAGAATTTTAGCTATAGAAAGTTATAAAGAGTAGTACTCGAGCTTTAACTATTTCTAGGGTCATGACTTTTGCTCTTGAGGAATGTCCAAGGTTACAATAATTCCTAGTGCAATGACTTTTCAATATAAAGATAAAATGCACAAGCCATGGTCATATCCAATACTATGAACCAGTATTATAGTGAGTAAATATGTATTCATGATCATTCATAGTGCCACAAAAATATGTTCAACAGAGTGACACAAGTTATGGCATATTCTCATAGATATGATTTTGTGTTCTAGAGACAAAATATACAATCATGACCATTGTTAATGCTACAATAATCTAAATCAAGAAAGAGACTAATTCCATAACTCACCCCTAGAGTCATGACTTTGTGATACATATACAAAAAGATAAATCTGTGACATTCTTAAAAGTTGTGAATTTCATTTTAAATTTCACACAAAGTCATTTGATTATAAAAGTGCAAAACATGAGATTTAGGATTTAGGGTTTATGGATTAGGGTTATAGTTTATGGATTAAGGTTTAGGATTTAAAGTTTATGGTTTATGGTTTTTTTTTTGTTTTTTTTTGGAAAATACACACCTTATTTATCATTTAGGCACACAACTTACAAGTGACTAAAAAGCTGACTAATTTAGGCTAGCCCACCAAATCCTATGCACCTTAATGATTCTATGCATAAAATACATAAAAAACATAATGATGCACTGCATTATGCGCACTGCGTGCCTAAAAATTCGAAGCATACAAATAAAACTAAAATCACATGGCATTCCCATACTTCAGAGTTGGCATTGAGTCATTATACGCACTGCGTCCTTTCCATTTGGATTTGTACAAGCCTTTTGGAGGAACCTGAATGATGCACCATATTAAAACTATGCAAATATAAGATTGTGCTTGTGTGTAAAATGCAGCATCAAGCGTTTCCCTATGTCATTATTATGCAATGGAATACATATAAAACTAAATACCCATAAATCCACAAGCCAACATCTACGGCACATTGTCAATTCATTCTCACTTCTGAATTACACATTATTTTGCTCCAATGATCCTCAAAAAAGTATTTCTTGGGTTAGAATACTTCATCCTCGAGCTTCAAGAAGTGGCTATATGTTGCTACGACAAAATTTCAAAAAATATGCATGCATCGGTGTGCATGTATGATGAGGTCCATCTCATAGTCTAATTATCTACGCCTACAACCAAGCTAGAATACAAGTAAAATTACAAAATGCTATAAAGATGGGTCTTCTGCTCCCGAGAGTGTAGCATTGCCTAATGTGTATTTACAAAATGCATTAGTGGGCCCCACTTAGAGATACTCATGGGTCTAGGTGCCCTCATTGCATGCTACATAGAGAATAGACAAGATTGTGTGTGTGAGTATGTCATGATCCATCTCTACAAGTACATGGTGCATACAAAGTCCAAAATACAAATAAGACTACAAACATAAACTACAAGTTTGAATCTTTCGCTCCCGTGTGGCTGGTCTAGACTCCATTGCTTACTGATCCTGCTTGGGGATGCTTCGGATTTTGCTGGACCTCCAATTAATCTTGGATTACCCGCTACTACTATTGGGCGATGGTTGGGTGGCCCTCTATGCTGCCTGATAGGGCTAGTGGGACCCACTCCTAGCTACTCCAGTGTTTACTCCCGACCACTTTGCTCGGTCTCATCAGTTGTCTGAATGTTATCATCCCGGCTTGCTAGTGGGGCCCTCTACAAGCTGGTGGCCCATACTTCTGGCTACTTCCAGGACTTGTTGGCCCCTCTAAATGCTACACCAAAATGGACAAGAATATGTGCACGTGTGTACTGTGGTCCGTCGCTTTGTGTGTGTGGTGCAGTAGTATTAGGGTTTAGGAGTTTAGTAATTTAAGTATTAAGGTATTTTGTGCTTTATAGGTTTTATTTAAATAATTAAATAACAAAAAAATTATTTTTTTTGATTTTTTCTCATTTTCAAGGATATAACCATTTAAAATATTATAATTTTAAATTTTATTTCAAATGTTAATACAATATTTTATTATAATAATCATAAAAATTAAATATCAAGTAAATTTAATATAAATAATTAAATTGATCGATATTATAAAACTGATCATAAAATAGATTAATAAACTAATAAGATAGATATTAATTAAAATTTATTTGCAAAACCTAAAACGATTCAAAATCAAAGTAAAATATATTACTAAATAATAATTTTTATTTTTAAATTTTTGATTCTTTTTATAAGCTTATATATTTTTTTGATGAAGATAAATTATATTTGTCTCATTCATAATTTTATTTTGCAATTAATATTTCTATAAAAATAAACTAATAAATAATTAAAATGAATATTAAAATTATAATGAATACAAATAAAAATGAGATTTATGATTAATTATTTAGGGTATACCAGTTTAATGATTTAAGCATTTAGGAGTTTAGTGATTTTAGTGTTTAGGCATTTAGTAGTTTATATGTTTTTTTTAAATAATGAAAAAACAAAAAAAATTATTTTTCAAATTTTTTATCAATTTTGAAGGTTATAACCTTTATAAATATAATAATTTTTAAATTTTTTTCAAATGTGAATACAATATTTAGTTATAATAAACATAATAATTATATATCATGTAAATTAAAAATAAATTATTTTATTGATAGATATTAATAAATTAAATATAAATATAAATATAATAATGATCAAAAAATAAATTAATAAACTATTATTTATTGATATATATTTATATATTATTTATAAATACGTAAACTTTTAAAGATCGTTTAAATGTTTAAGTATTTAAACGTTTTGTGGTTTTGGAGTTTAATGATTTAAGCATTTAGCATTTAGTAGTTTATAGGTTTTATATAAACAATAAAATAAAATAAAAATATTTTGTGATTTTATCTCATTTTCAAAGATGATAACCTTTAAAAATATCATAATTTTTAAATTATTTTCAAATGTAAATATAATATTTATTTATAATAATCTTTATAATTATATATCATGTAAATTCAATATAAACAATTTTATTTATAAATATTCTAATAATGATCAAAAAATAAATTAATAATCTATTATTAATAAGATAGATATCAATTAAAATATAATTAGAAAACCTAAAATGATTCAGAAGCAAACAAAATATATTACTATATAATAATTTTTTGTTTTGAAGCTTTTTTTCTTTTAAAAAAAATATGTATATTTTATTGGTGAAAATTAATTTATGTAAATTAAATTTGTCTAACTCATAATTTATTCTGTAATTAATATATTTATAAAAATAAATAAATTAATAATTAAAATGATTATTTAAAATTATAATGAAAAAAAATGAGATTTATTATTTATTATTTAGGTATACCGGTTTAATTTAAATTAGATATTTCTCACTAATAATTTATTTTGTAATTAATATTTCTATAAAAATAAACTGATAAATATTTAAAATAAAAATTTAAAATTATACTTAATAAAATTAAAATGAGATTTTTGTTTTATTATTACTGTATACCTTTTTAATGGATTAAATATTTAGAGGTTTTTTCATTTAGGATTTTAGCGATTTATGTTTTTAGGCTTTTAGTGCTTTATACGTTTTATTTAAAAAATAAAGTATCAAAAAAAATTTCTATAATTTTTTCTCATTTTCATAGGTTATAACCTTTGAAAATATAATAATATTTAAAATTTTTTTAAATGTGAATACAATATTTAGTTAAAATAATCATTATATTTATATATCATATAAATTCAATAAAAAATATTTTTAGTGATAAATATTCTAAAATGATCAAATAATAAATTTATAATCTATTATTAATAAGATAGATATCAATTTAAATATAAATACAAAACCTAAAATGATTCAGAAACAAAGCAAAATATATTACTATATAATAATTTTTTGTTTTGAATTTTTTTTTCTTTTAAAAAGTTTATCTATATTTTTTTGATGAAAAATAATTATATAAATTATATTTGTCTAACTCAATTTATTTTGTATTTAATAATTATATAAAAATAAACGAATAAATAATTAAAATGAATATTTTAAGTTATAATGAAAAAAATCATATTGAGATTTATTATTTATTATTTAGGATATACCGGTTTAAAATGATTATCTATTTAGGGTTTTCGAGATTTATGAGTTATTGATTTAAGTGTTTAGGCATTTAGTGTTTTATCGGATTTATTTAAACAATGAAATAACAAAAAAATTATTTTTGTTATTTCTTCACATTTTCAAAGGATATAACATTTGAAAATATAATAATTTTTAAATTTTTTTAAAATGTGAATAAAATATTTAGTAATAATAATCATTATAATTATATATAATATAAACTAATTATAAATAATTTTATTGATAGATATGATATCAATTATCAAAAAATAAATTTATAAACTATTATTAATATGATAGATATAATTTAAAATATAATTACAAAACCTAAAATGATTCAAAATGAATTTAAAATTTATTACTAAATAATAATTTTTTGTTTATTAATTTTTATTGTTTTTATTAGATTATATTTTTTTTATTAAAAGTAAATTATTAATATTATATTTATCTGACTAATTATTCATTTTGTAATTATTATTTATATAAAAAATAAACTAATAAATATTTAAAATAAATATTTAAAATTATAATGTATACAAATTAAAATGATATTTAAGATTTATTTTTGCTGTATATGTAATTTATTTTTTTGATTATCTGTTTGTATAAACAAATATTTTTTCTTTTTTAATATTTTCATGTAAGTGCAGGAAAGGAAATATTAAGAGGCCGGTGATGCACTAGTAGCACAATAACGGAGGCTTGCTGACCGAACAGCGGGCCGAAATTGGAGTAGAGCCTCACCCGTTTCATGATCTGACCCGCTCTGGTTAAATGAATCGAGTAAAATTTTAATATAAAATGTTTTGTAATTTTATTTTCAGGTGGCTGTTTTTGGACCCGTGGAATTGTTCATCATCTTTCTCTCTTCTCTATGTGTGATTTATCATGACTATTTTGTGTGCAGCATACTGTAAGACATTTTTGTTGCTTTAATCTATAACGCATAAGCATTTTCTGGTTGATTTAGCTTGTCGTACTGAGCGACTAGCGAACCACGTTATTTTCGGTGTTTATTTTTGTTTTTTGATCCTATCATGGATGGTTGCTGAATTGGGATATATATATTTTGCTTGTTTTCTCTTGTTTCTATGTTTCAGTATCTCAATCTCACTACCATGGAAGCACAATTGCCCAACAATTATATATGGTATACCGGTTTAATGGATCGATTATTTAGGGGTTTTGTTGTTTAGGAGTTTAGCAATTTATGTTTTTAAGAATTTAGTGGTATATAGGTTATATTTATATAATAAAAATAATAAAAAATTTTTAATTATCTTTAGATTTTCAAAGGTTATAACCTTTGAAAATAAAATAATTTTAAAAATCTTATGAAATGTGACTACCATGTATAATTATATTAATATTATTAATTATATATCATATAAATTCAATATAAATAATTTTAATGATAGATATTATAATAATGATCAAAAATTAAATTAATAAACTATTATTAATAATATAAATATTAATTAAAATATATTTACATAACACAAAATGATTCAAAATCAAATAAGAATATATTAAAAAATAATAATATTTAATTTTAAAATTTTTCAATCTTTTTATAAGCTTATATTTTTTTATGATTAAAAATAAATTATATAAATAATTTCTGTCTCACTCGAAATTTATTTTGTAATTAATTTTTCTAAAAAATTAAAATATAATTATTTAAAATGAATATTTAAAATTATAATAAATAGAAATAAAAATGAGATTTATGGTTTATTAAGTAGTATACAGCTGTTATAAGGTTTATGTATTTAGGGGTTTCGGGTTTTATGAGCTACTGATTTAAGTAAGCATTTAGTGGTCTATAGGTTTTATTTAAAAAAGAAATATCAAAAAATTTATTTTTGTATTTTTCTCATTTTTTAATATTATAACCGTTGAAAATATAATAATTTTTAAATTCTTTTCAAAAGTAAATACAATATTTATTTATAATAATCATAATAATTATATATCATATAAATTCAATATAAACAATTTTATTAATAGATATTCTAATAATTATCAAAAAAATAAATTAAAAATTTATTATGAATAAGATTGATATTACTTAAAATATAATATCAAAACCTAAAATGATTGAAAACCAAAGCGAAATTTATTACTTAATAATAATTATTTGTTTTTAAATTTTTATTCTTTTTATAAGCTTATCTATTTTTTGATAAAAAATTATTTTTATAAATTATATTTTTAACTCATAATTTATTTTATAATTAATATATATATATGTGTATATATATATATATATATATATATATATATATATATAAAACTTAACAATCAAAATGAATTTTAAAAATTATAATGAAAACAAATAAAAATGAGATTTATTAATTATTATTTAGGGTATCCAGGTTTAAATGATTATCTATATAGGGGTATCGGGATTTTGTAGTTTAGTGATTTAAGTGTTTAGGCATTTAGTGATTTATTGGTTTTAGTTAAACAATGAAATAACAAGAAAAAATAATTTTTTTATTTTTTCACATGTTCAAAGGTGATAATCTTTGAAAATATAAAAATTTCAAACTTTTTTCAAAAGCGAATACAATATTTAGTTATAATAATTATTAAATTTATATATCATATAAATTTAATATAAACATTTTTATTGATAAATATTCTAATAATGAGTAAAAAATAAATTAATAATCTATTATTAATAAGTTAGATATCAATTAAATTATAATTACAAAACCTAAAATGATTCAAAAACAAAGCAAAATATATTACTATATAATATTATTTTGTTTTTGATTTTTTTTTTGTTTTATTATGTTTATCTATATTTTTTTGTTGAAAAATAATTTGTATAAATTATATTTGTATAACTTCTAATTTATTTTGTAATTAATATTTTTATATAAAAAACAAATAAATAATTAAAATGAATATTTAAAATTATAATGAAAAATAAATAAATAATCTATTTAGGGTTTTCGAGATTTAAAAGTTATTGATTTAAGTATTTAGGGATTTAATGGTTTATAGGTTTTATTCAAACAATGAAAAAACTAAAAATTTATTTTTGATATTTTTTCAAATTTTCAAAGCTTATAACATTTGAAAATATAATAATATTAAAATTTTTTAAAATTGTGAATACAATATTTATTAATAATAATTATTATAACTATATATAATATAAACTAAATATAAACAATTTTATTGATAGATATTATATCAATTATCAAAAAATAAATTAATAAAATATTATTAATATGACAGATATAAATTAAAATATAATTAAAAAACTAAAAATGATTCAGAATCAAAGTAAAATTTATTACTAAATAATAATTTTTTTTAGTTTTTGCATCATTTTATAAGCGTATATGTTTTTTTGATGAAAAATATATTATTTAATTTATATTTTTATCACTCATAATTTATTTTGTAATTAATATTTCTATAAATTATTTAAATTATATTAAAGGTTTAAGTATTTAGGGGCTTCAGGGTTTAGGAGTTAAGATATTTATGTATTTAGGCATTTAATGGTTTATAAGTTTTATTTAAACAATTATATAACAAAAATTTATTTTTGTTATTTTTTCACATTTTTAAAGGTTATAAAGTTCGAAAATATAACAATTTTTAAATTTTTTTATATATGAATACTATATTTAGTTATGATAATCTTAATAATTATATATCATGTAAATTCAATATAAACAATTATATTAAAATATATTATATTAATGATCAAAAAATAAATTAATAAACTATTATTAATAAGATAGATATTATTTTAAATATATTTGCAAAACATAAATTTATTCAATATCAAAGTAAAATATATTACTAAATAATACTTTCTTTGATGTTTTGCTTCTTTTTATAAGTTTATATTTTTTGTTATTAAAAGTAAATCATTTAAATTATATTTGTCTTCCTCATAATTTATTATTAATTTATAATTCTATAAAAATAAACTAATAAATAATTAAAGTAAATATTTAAAATTATAATGAATACAAATAAAATAGAGATTTATTATTTATTATTTAGGATATACTAGTTTAATGGTTTAAGTATTTAGGTGTTTTGGGGTTTTGTGATTTAAGTGTTTAGGCCTTTAGTGATTTAACGTTTTTATTTAAAGAATAAAAAAATAAAAATTTTGATATTTTTATTTTTTTTAATTTTATGAAGGTTATAACCTTTGAAATTATAATAATTTTTATTTTTTTTAAATGTGAATATAATATTCAGTAATAATAATATTTATAATTATATATAATGTAAACTCAATATAAATAATTTTATTAATAGATATTCTAATAATGATCAATAAAAAATTAATAAACTATTATTAATAAGAATGATATAAATTAAAATATAATTGCAAAATCTAAAATGATTCAAAATAAAAATAAAATATATTACTAAATAATAAATTATTGTTTTTAAAATTTTGCCTCTTTTTATAAGGATAAATATTTTTTTTTGATTAAAAATAAATTATATAAAGTAGATTTATCTCACTAATAATTTATTTTGTAATTAATATTTCTATAAAAATAAACTTATAAATAATTAAAATAAAAATTTAAAAATATACTTAATAAAAATTAAATTGAGATTTTTGATTTTTTTTAATGTACACCTATTTAATAGTTTATGTATTTAAAGGCTTTGTCATTTAGGAGTTTAGCAATTTATGTTTTTAAGTATTTAGTGGTTTATAGGTTTTATTTAAACAATAAAATATATTACTGTATAATAATTTTTAATTTTAAATTTTTACTTCTTTTATAAGCATATATTATTTTTTGATTAATAATAAATTAATTAAAATATATATGTCGCACTCATAATTTAATTATTAATAAATATTTCTATAAAAATAAACTAATAAATAATTAAAATGAATATTTAAAATTATAATAAATAGAAATAAAAATTAGATTTATTAATTTTTAAGTAGTATATAGCGGTTTAATGGTTTATGTATTTAGGCATTATGAGGTTTAGAAGTTTACTAATTTAACTAATGGATGCATTTAGTGGTTTATAAGTTTTATTAAAAAAATAAAATAATAAAAAATTTATTTTTATTATTTTTTGATTTTTTCAAAGGTTATAACCTATAAAAATAGAATAATTTTTAAATTTTTTTAAATGTGAATACAATATTTAGTTATAATAATCATTATATTTATATATCATATAAATTCAATATAAACAATTTTATTGATAAATATTCTAATATTAATAAAAAAATAAATTAATAATCTATTATTAATAAGATAGATATCAATTAAAATATAATTACAAAACCTAAAATGATTCAAAAGAAAAGCAAAATATATTACTATATAATAATTTTTTGTTTTGAATTTTTTTTCTTTTAAAAAGTTTATCAATAATTTTTTGATGAAAAATAATTTATATAAATTATATTTGTCTAACTCAATTTATTCTGTAATTAATATTTATATATAAATAAACAAATAAATAATTAAAATTATAATAAAAAAAATGAGATTTATTATTTATTATTTAGGGATACCAGTTGAATTTAAATTAGATCTATCTCACTAATAATTTATTTTGTAATTAATATTTCTATAAAATAAATTGATAAATAATTAAAATAAAAATTTAAAAATAAACTGAATAAAAATTAAAATGAGATTTATGATTTATTATTAATGTATACCAGTTTAATGCTTTAAGTATTTAGAGGTTTTTTCGTTAGGAGTTTAGCGATTTATGTTTTTAGGCTTTTAGTGGTTTATAGGTTTTATTTAAAAAAATAAAATAACAAAAAAAATTTTATAATTTTTTATCATTTTCATAGGTTATAACATTTGAAAATATAATAATATTTAAAATTTTTTGAAATTTTAATACAATATTTTGTTATAATCATATAAATAATTATATATCATATAAATTTAATATAAGTAATTTTATGAATAGATATTATAATAATTTTCAAAAATTAAATTTATAAACTATTAATATTAATATAGATATTAATTAAAAAATATTTACAAAACCCAAATTGTTTCAAAATTAAAGTAACTTATATTACTTGATAATAATTTTTAATTTTTAAATTTATACTTCTTTTATAAGCATATATTTTTATTAGCTAAATAATATATTATTTAAGATATACTTGTCCCACTCATAATTTATTTTCTAATAAATATTTCTAAAGAAATACACTAATAAATAATTAAAATGACTATTTAAAAATATAATAAATAGCAATAAAAATTAGATTTATAAATTATTAAGTAGTATTTAGCGGTTTAAAGGTTTATGTAGTTAGGCATTACGGGGGTTAGGAGTTTACTAATTTAACTTTATATGCATTTATTATGTCTTCTCATGGGACTTGGAGATTTGCAACCCGACCCAACGTCTTGCCCCAAAAGAATCGGGACTCATAAAAATCCGTTGACTTTTACTTTTTCTGTCCCGTTCTGTCATGTATTTTTTCTTTTTGGATGGTTCCGGAACTTACGCAATATCCATCCCGAGAACCATCCCATCCTAAAAAACTGATACTAGAAGCAGGAATATATATATATATATATAACATGAAGATGCCACCACTACTGCCCATCCAATTCCGACGCACCTATTGCTATTCGGACGAGTTCCAGGCCACCTCATGCCATTCTAGCTGTGTTTAGTTATGTCCATTCCTTGTCCGTCACACTTCTGCTTGCCTCCACCGTGTCTCAGATGCCACCAGCCTTTTGGTTTGTTTTTTTGATGAGAATTGAGTGATTAATTATTATTATTATGTGTCTCAGTCAGTTTTGTTGAGTTTTTGCTGTGGTGTTGTGGTCGGGCTGAATGAGTGGGCAGAATGTGTTACAGTCAGTTTTGTAGTGCTTGCTTGTTTGAAATATTGATATATATTTATGCTTAACATATCATATTATTTAATGGCAATGCAGATGGCACAATCAAGCGGTAAACGAAAAATACAATAAATTGAAGATGATCACATCTCAAATGATCAAAGTACTGGTAAATCCAATCATCATCCTTTCACGAACCCTCATACTATTACGACAGGTTCTTCAATTCCAATTGTAAAAGAAAGTCAAGGTACATCCGAACCTCACGCTCATAAAAAGTATAAGTCTACTGTTTGGGAAACTTATGAGATATTAGTTGATTCAGAGGGAAATGAAATAGGTAAGGCAGCTTGTATATGGTGTAGGAAAGAATATTTGGCAAAAAGTGATCAAGGTACTTTGTGTTTATGGAAATACTTGAGAGAGACTTGTAGGAAATCTCCACACAAAAAAGAATTAATAGAAGCTCACAAAGGTAAAGATAAGTCACACTCTTTGTTGAATTTCACTAAAGATACTAGTTTAGAGGATAACAAATTAACTTGTTGGCAATTTGATCAACAACTAGTTAGGTAGTCTTTGGTGAAAATGATCATAAAAGATGAATTGCATTTTTTTTGTTGAGAGCGATGAGTTTAAAGAGTTTTGTGAAGTTAGTGTGCCTCAATTTAAAATTCAATCTAGGACCTCTATATCGAGGGATTGTTGTTCTTTGTTTGTGACAAAAAAGAATAAATTTTTTGATAGCATATCATGTCATAGTTGTAGAGTTTCATTGACTACCGACACTTGGACTAGCATTCAAAATTTGTCTTATATATGTTTGACTATTCATTTCATTGATTCTTAATGGAATATGCATAAAATGCTTTTGAACTTTTGTGTAATTAAAAGTCATTCTGGAGTTAATATTAGAAATACTATTGAGTTTTGCATGAATGAATGGGGTTTGAGAAAGTTGATGTGCATTACTGTTGATAATGCATCAAATAATGATGTTGTAGTTGAGCAATTTAAAAAAAGGCTTGTGAGGAAAAGTGTTGTACCTTTGAGAGGCGAGCATTTTCATATGAGATGCTGTGCTCATATCCTAAACTTAATTGTCAGAGATGGCATTGCAGTAGTTGAGGGTGCTATTCAAAAAATTAGAGGTGTGGTGAAATATGTTAAGAGCCGTCCTAAAAGATTAGATAAGTTTATGTTATGTGTTGAAGAAGCAAACTTGACATATGGATCTTCATTGCAATTAGATTGTCCTACAAGATGGAATTCAACTTATTTGATGCTACAAACTGATATACAATATTAAAAAGAATTTAATAAGTTAGAGGACAAAGACAAAAGGTTTTTGAAGGAGTTTGGATCAAATGTTCAAATAGAGAGAGACTGAACAAACGCTAAAATTTTGGCTCATTTCTTGAAATCTTTTTATGAGGTAACTTTTAAATTTTCTGGCTCATAATATTATACATTTAGTGTTTATTTTCCTGAGATTATTCGAATTTTGAAAAAAATTGAGCTTAGTGAAAATAGTAGAGATACAATGGTGTCTGAAATGGGTATGGAAATAAGGCATATATTCAATAAATAATGGGGTTCTCTTTAGTCAACAAATATTATGCTTTTTGTAGCACTAGTGTTAGATCCTAGATATAAGCTCAAATACCTCAAGGTTAAGTACACTTAGTATTATGGAGAGGAATTGGCTAAAAATTTGGTGAAAAATGTTATAAATGCTTTAAATGAGATGATGTATGATTATAAAGATTTAAATGAAGATGAATCAAAAGAAGATGATTTCACTTCTACTGTGTTGAAGAAAAATGATGATTTCTTTGATGGTAGTGATACTTATGTTGATTGTTTTTTTTGTTGAATTGGAGAAAGAACAAGAAGTTGCAGCTTTGGAAGAGTTGTATAGGTACTTGGAAGATAAACTTAAAAAAAATAGAATTGATTTTCATCTTCTTAACTGGTGGAAGGTAAATGAGGTTAGGTATCCTTCTTTGCCAAATGTTGCAAGGGATGTATTTGCTATCCAAGCATCTACTGTGGCCTACGAATCTACATTTAGAAATGGGGGAAGAACTTTAGATAAATTTAGGAGTTCTTTAACACATATTACGGATGAAATTTTCATATGTCTACAAGATTAGTTGTGAAGCTCAAACAAACCTATTGAAATGGAAGAATTAGTTCAAGACCTTGATGATAATGAATTAGGTTAGTATACAAATCTTGTAAATTTTAATTTCACTTTTACTTATTTTATTCATTCAATTTAATAAAAATATGGTTCAATTACAATTTACAGAGGGGTCACAAGACTCAAATATTCTTCCAATTATATTTGGCCAACTAAATTTGTAATGGGTGTATCAAATTTTATAACGTAATATTTTGTTTTTATATTAATCTTTCATCTTAGAAATTTATTTCTACATAATTAACACATTTCCATCTTTGGTTGTCCTTCTACAGTGGAGGAAGAAAAGGGAGGTGTTGTAGAAGAGATAATTAATTGGGTTTGGATTTTCGTTGCTGTTCCGGGACGGACCTTTGAAATGATTATTATCATGATTGTTATTAATTGTATTTTTTTTGTGATATTAATCTACCTAATATTAGCAATTACTTAAGAAGTAATTGCTGCTACCAATGTTTGTGGTCACCTTTAGCTATTCCTTTAAATTTTAAGTAATTGTTTAAAAAATGTAGTATTGCTATTATGGTTAACATTCACTCAGTTGAACAAAGCCAATTTGTGAAAAAACAAAGAAACAAATTAAGCACATAACTCGGTCCTGTTCTATTTAACATTTCTATCCTTTTCTGCACATCAAAGATTTTGACAAGGTACTAAAACTCATTTGTGGTATTCAGCCTATTTGACAAAACAAAATTCACCCAATTTTAGTTTAAAAGATACATAACTAAGGAATTGAAAATTGTACAACAAAAGGTTTCGTCATGAACTAACGTGGCCGGTTTGAAGAAAATAAATTGAAAAAAAATGTCCGAACATTGTTCCGTCCCGGAACCATTTTTCCTACCCAAAATCCCCGATCTACGTACCATCCCGTCCCGATATTTTCAACATATAGGATGGGTTTGGATCTTCAAAAAAAAATCTCTGAACTGTGGGAAGGGACTAGAGATTTGTAATCCCCATCCCCTCCCATCCCATAAGCACCCCTAGCATTAAGTGGTTTATGGGTTTTAATTAAAAAATAAAATAACAAAAAATTTACTTTTATTATTTTTTGAGATTTTCAAAGGTTATAACCTTTGAAAATATAATAATTTTTAAATTTTTTTCAAATGTGAATACAATATTTAGTTATAATAATCATTATATTTGTATATTATATAAATTTAATATAAACAATTTTATTGATAAATATTCTAATAATAATCAAAAAAAATATTAATAATCCATTAATAATAAGATAGATATTAATTAAAATATAAAGATAGTTTATGTATTTAGGCATTACGGGGTTTAGGACTTTACTGATTTAACTGTGCATGCATTTATTGGTTTATAGGTTTTATTTAAGAGAAAAAATAAAAAAAATTATTTTTTTATTTTTTGATATTTTCAAAGGTTATAACCTTTAAAAAAATAATAATTATTAAATTTTTACAAAAGTGAATAAATATTTATTTATAATAATCATAATAATTATATATCATATAAATTCAATATAAACAATTTTATTGATAGATATTCTAATAATTATCAAAAAATAAATTAAAAATTTATTATGAATAAGATTGATATTACTTAAAATATAATATCAAAACCTAAAATGATTCAAAAGCAAATCAAAATATATCACTAAATAATAATCATTAGTTTTAAAATTTTTATCATTTTTATAAGCTTATCTATTTTTTGATAAAAAATATTTTTAATAAATTATATTTTTAAATCATAATTTATTTTATAATTAATATATATATCTAAATAAAAATCTAGACAATCAAAATTAATTTTTTAAATTATAATGAAAACAAATAAAAATTAGATTTATTAATTATTATTTAGGGGCAACCCGTTTAAATGATTATCTATAAAAGGGTATCGGGATTTTGTAGTTTAGTGATTTAAGTGTTTAAAGATTTAGCGATTTATATGTTTTATTTAAACAATAAAATTATAAAAAAAGATATTTTTTTTTGTTTTTTCACATGTTCAAAGGTTATAATATTTGAAAATATAATAATTTTAAAATTCTTTTCAAAAGTGAATGCAATATTTTGTTATAATATTTATTAAATCTATATATCATATAAATTAAATATAAATATTTTTATTGATAAATATTCTAATAATGATCAAAAAATAAATTAATAATCTATTATTAATAAGTTAGATATCAATTAAAATATAATTATAAAACTTAAAATGATTCAGAAGCAAAGCAAAATATATTACTATATAATAATTTTTTGTTTTAAATTTTTTTATTCTTTTAATAAGTTTATCTATATTTTTTATGTTGTAAGATAATTTATATAAATTATATTTGTCTAACTTATAATTTATTTTGTAATTAGTATTTATATAAAAATAAATAATTAAATAATTAAAATTATAATGAAAAAAATAAAAATGAGATTTATTATTTATTATTTAGGATATACATGTTTAAAAAATTTATCTATTAAGTGTTTTCGAGATTTAAAAGTTATTGATTTAAGTATTTCGGAATTTAATGGTTAATAGATTTTATTTAAACAATGAAATAACAAAATATTTATTTTTGATATTATTTAAAATTTTCAAATGTCGTAACATTTGAAAATATAATAATTTTAAAATTTTTTAAAAATGTGAATACAATATTTAGTAATAATTAATATTATAACTATATATAATATAAACTAAATATAAATAATTTTATTGATAGATATTATATCAATTATCAAAAAATAAATTAATAAATTATTATTAATATGATAGATATAAATTAAAATATAATTAAGAAACCTAAAATGATTCAGAATCAAAGTAAAATTTATTACTAAATAATAATAATTTTTATAGTTTTTGCATCATTTTATAAGCTTATATATTTTTTTTGATGAAAAATATATTATTTATATTATATTTGTTACTCATAATTTATTTTCTAATTAATATTTCTATAAATTATTTAAATTATATTTAAGGTTTACGAGTTTACAGGTTTACTTATTTATGGGCTTAAGGGTTTAGGAGTTTAGAGATTTATGTATTTAGGCATTTAATGTTTATAAGTTTTATTTAAACAATGATATAACAAAAAATTTATTTTTGTTATTTTTTCTCATTTTTGAAGGTAACCTTTGAAAATATCATAATTTTTTAATTTTTTTTATTTGTGAATACTATAGTTAGTTATGATAATCTTAATAATTATATATCATGTTAATTCAATATAAACAATTATATTGATAGATATTGTATAAATGATCAAAAAATAAATTAATAAACTATTATTAATAAGATAAATATTTTTTAAAATATATTGGCAAAACATAAATTTATTCAAAATCAAAGTAAAATATAAGACTAAATAATATTTTTTTTGATGTTTTTCTTCTTTTTATAATTTATATTTTTTGTTATTAAAAGTAAATTATTTAAATTATATTTGTCTCGACATAATTTATTTTTAATTTTTAATTCTATAAAAATAAACTAATAAATAATTAAAATAAATATTTAAAATTATAATGAATACAAATAAAATTGAAATTTATTATTTATTATTCTGGATATACTAGTTTAATGGTTTATGTATTTAGGTGTTATGGGATTTAGTGATTTAAGTGTTTAGGACTTTAGTGATTTATAGTTTTTATTTAAAGAATAAAAAAATAAAAAATCAAATTTTTTTGATTTTTTTTAATTTTTGAAGGTTATAACCTTTGAAAATATAATATTTTTAATTTATTTAAATGTTAATATAATATTTAGTTATACTATTCTTAATAATTATATATAATGTAAACTCAATATAAATAATTTTATTAATAAATATTATAATAATGATGAATAAAAAATTAATAAACTATTATTAATAAGAATGATATAAATTAAAATAAAATTGCAAAAACTAAAATGATTCAAAATCAAAATAAAATATATTAAAAAATAAAAAATTTTTGTTTTTAAAATTTTGCATCTTTTTATAAGCATATATATTTTTTTTGATAAAAAATAAATTATTTTAAATAATCAGTCTCAATAATAATTTATTTTGTAATTAATATTTCTATAAAAATAAACTGATAAATAATTAAAATAAAAATTTAAAATTACACTAAATAAAAATTTAAATGAGATTTATGGTTTATTATTAATGTATACCAATTTAATATTTTACGTATTTAGAAGTTATGTCGTTTAGGACTTTAGCGATTTATGTTTTTAGGCATTTAGTGGTTTATAGGTTTTATTTAAACAATAAATTAACAAAAAAAAATTTAATTTTTAGTCATTTTCATAGGTTATGACCTTTTAAAATATAATAATATTTAAATTTTTTTTAAAATGTGAATATAATATTTAGTTATTATAATTTTAATAATTATATATCATATATATTCAATATAAACAATTTTATTGATAGATATTATAATAATGATCAAAAATTAAATTAATAAACTATTAATAATAAGATAGATATTAATTTAAAAAATATTTACTAAACACAAATTGATTCAAAATTAAAGTAAAAAATATTATTGGATAATAATTTTTAATTTTTAAAATTTTACTTCTTTTATAAGCATATATATTTTTTGATTAAAAATAAATTATTTAAATTATATTTGTCGCACTCAAAATTTATTTTGTAATAAATATTTCTATAAAATAAACTTATAAATAATTAAAATGAATATTTAAAATAATAATAAATTGAAATAAAAATTAGATTTCTTAATTATTAAGTAATATATAGCAGTTTAATGGTTTATGTATTTAGGCATTACAGGCCTTAGGAGTTTATTGATTTTACTGTGTATGCATTTAGTGGTTTATAGGTTTTTTTTTTAAATTAACATAACAAAATATTTTTTTTATAATTTTTTGATATTTTCAAAGGCTATAACATTTGTAAATATAATAATTTTTAAATTTTTTTCAAAAGTGAATTCAATATTTTGTTATAATAATCATTATATTTATATATCATATAAATTCAATATAAATAATATTATTGATAAATATTCTAAAAATGATCAAAAAATAAATTAATAATCTATTATTAATAAGATAGATATAAATTAAAATATAATTACAAAACCTAAAATGATTCATAAGCAAAGTAAAATATATTACTATATAATAATTTTTTGTTTT
This sequence comes from Sapria himalayana, assembly GCA_029783825.1. Classification (NCBI taxonomy): domain Eukaryota; kingdom Viridiplantae; phylum Streptophyta; class Magnoliopsida; order Malpighiales; family Rafflesiaceae; genus Sapria; species Sapria himalayana. Next base: position 151,236 of record JAREIK010003144.1, on the reverse strand, counting down.
GAAATTTGTTTTTAAAAATTTATCATTATTTTTTTTTTGATTAAAAATAATTTATATAAATTATATTTGTTTAACTCATAATTTATTTTGTAATTAATATTTATATAAAAATATTCAAATAAATTATTAAAATGAATATTTAAATTTATAATAAAAAAAATGATTTTTATTATTTATTATTTAGGGTATACCAGTTTAATTTAAATTAGATCTATCTAACAAATAATTTATTTTGTAATTACTACTTCTATAAAAATAAACTAATAAATAATTAAAATAAAAATTTAAAATTAAACTGAATAAAAATTTAAATGAAATTTATGATTTATTATTATTGTATACCAGTTTAATTGTTTAAGTATTTAGAGGTTTTGTCATTTAGGTGTTTAGCTATTTATGTTTTTAGGCATTTAGAGTTTTTAGGTATAATTTAACAATTTTATATCATATAAATTCAATATTAAAAATTTTATTGCTATATATTATAATAATGATCTAAAATTAAATTAATAAACTATTAATAATAAGATATATATTAATTAAAAAATATTTACAAAACCCAAATTGATTCAAAATTAAAGTAAAATATATTACATAATAATAATTTTTAATTTATCAATTTTTAATTATTTTATAAGCGTAAATACTTTTATTTATTACTCGCACTCAATTTATTTTGTAATAAATATTCTATAGAAATAAACTAATAAATAATTAAAATAAGTATTTTAAATTATAATAAATAGAAATAAAAATTAGATTTATTAATTATTAAATAGTATATAGTGGTTTAATGGTTTATGTATTTAGGCATTACGAGGTTTAGGAGTTTACTGATTTAACTGTGTATGCATTTAGTGGTTATAGGTTTTATTTAAAAAATAAATAAACAAAAAATTTATTTTTATTATTTTTTGATATTTTCAAATGTTATAACCTTTGAAAATATAATAATTTTTAAATTTTTTTCAAAAGTGAATTCAATATTTAGTTATAATAATCATTATATTTATATTTCATATAAATTCAATATAAATAATTTTATTGATAAATATTCTAATAATGATCAAAAAATAAATTAATAATCAATTATTAATAAGATACATATCAATTAAAATATAATTACAAAACCTAAAATGATTCAGAAGGAAAGCAAAATATATTACTATATAATAAATTTTTGTTTTGAAATTTTTTCTTCTTTTTATAAGTTTATACATATTTTTTGATGAAAAATAATTTAAATAAATTATATTTGTCTAACTCATAATTTATATTATAATTAATATTTAATAAAAATAAATGAATAAATAATTAAAATGAATATTTTAAATTATAATGAAAAAAATAATATTGAGATTTATTATTTTATTAATTATTATTTAGGGTATACTAGTTTAAAAGGATTATCTATTTAGGGTTTTCGAGATTTAAGAGTTATTGACTTAATTGTTTAGGCATTTAGTAGTTTATAGTATTTATTTTAACAATTAAATTACAAAAAAATTATTTTTGATATTTTCTCACATTTTCAAAGGTATAACATTTGAAAATATAATAATTTTAATTTTTTAAAAAATGTTAATACAATATTTAGTAATAAGAATCATTATAATTATATATAATATAAACTCAATATAAACAATTTTATTGATAGATATGATATCAATTATCAAAAAATAAATTAAATGCTATTATTAATATGATAGATATAAATTAAAATATAATTGCAAAACCTAAAATTATAAAAATTAAAGTAAAATTTATTACCAAATAATAATTTTTATTTTTTACTTTTTGCTTCTTTTTTATAAGCTTATATTTTTTTGTTGAAAAATAAATTTTTTAAATTAAATTTGTATCACTCATAATTTATTTTGTAATTATTATTTTAAGAAATTATTTAAATTATAATTAAGGCTTACGACTTTAAAGGTTTAATTATTTAGGGGCTTTTGTGTTAAGAAGTTTAGAGATTTAAGTGTTTAGGGATTTAGTGGTTTATAACTTTTATTTAAACAATGATATAACATAAAATTTTTTTTCTTTTTTTTAATTTTTGAAGGTTATATCCTTTGAAAATATAATAATTTTAAATTTTTTTCAAATGTAAATATAATATTTATTCAAATTAATCTTCATAAATACAAGTCATTTAAATTCATTATAAAGTATTACATTGCTAGATATTATAATAATGATCATAAAATAAATTAATTAACTATTATTAATAAAATAGATATTATTTAAAATGTATTTCAAAATATAAATTTATTCAAATTAAAGTAAAATATATTACTAAATAATAATTTTTTTTAATGTTTTGCTTTTTTTTAAAAGTTTATATTTTTGTTATTAAAAATAAATTATTTAAATTATAGTTGTCTTAATCATAATTTATTTTGTAATTTATAATTCTATAATAATAAAATAATAAATAATTAAAATGAATATTTAAAATTATAATGAATAAAAATAAAATTGAGATTTATTATTTATTTTTTAGGATATACCAGTTTAATGGTTTAAGTATTTAGGTGTTTTGTGATTTAGGAGTTTAGTTATTTAATTGTTTAGACCTTTAGTGATTTATAGTTTTTATTTAAAGAATGAAAAAATAAAAAATTTAATTTTTTTAATTTTTTTAATTTTTGAAGGTTATAACCTTTGAAAATATAATAAATTTTAATTTTTTTTAAATGTGATTATAATATTTAGTTATAATAATCATAATAATTATATATAATGTAAACTCAATATAAATAATTTATTGACAAATATTATAATAATGATCAATAAATAAATTAATAAACTAGTATTTATAAGAATGATATAAATTAAAATATAATTGTAAAATCTAAAATGATTCAATATCAAAATAAGATATAATACTAAATAATAATTATTTATTTTTAAAAATTTGCCTTTTTTTATCAGTAATTTTTTAATTAAAAATAAATTATTTAAACTATATATGTCGTAGTAATAATTTATTTTGTAATTAATATTTCTATAAAAATAAACTGATAAATAATTAAAATGAATATTTAAAATTATAATGAATACTAATAAAAATTAGATTTATGATTTATTATTTGGTCTATACAAATTTATTGTTTTGAGTATTTATGGGCTTCGGGGTTTAGGAGTATAGTCATTTTAGAATTTAGTCATTTAGTGGTTTATAGGTTTTATATAAAAAATAAAATAACAAAAAAATTATTTTTGTTATTTTTTCTCATTTTTGAATGTTATAACCTTTGAAAATATAATAATTTATAATTTTTTTTGAAAAGTAAATATAATATGAAGTTATAATAAACATAATAATTATATATCATATAAATTCAATATAAACTATTTTATTGATATATATTATAATAAAGTACATAAAAAAGTAATAAACAATTATTTATAATATAAATATTTTTTAAAATATATTTTCAAAACCTAAAATGATTCAAAATCAAAGTGATATATTTTACGAAATATTAATTTTAAATTTTTAAATTTTTGTTTCAATTTATAAGCCTATATATTTTTTGATTAAAAATAAAATATTTAAATTATATTTGTCTCACAAATAATTTAATTTTTAATTTATATTTCTATAAAAATAAACTAATAAATAATTAAAATGTATATTTAAAATTATAATGAATACTAATAAAAATGAGAATTATGATTTATTATTTAGGGTATAACTATTTAATTGTTTATGTTTTTTGAGGTTTTGGGTTAATGAGTTTATTGATTTATATGTTTACACATTTAGGTGTTTATATGTTTTATTTAATCAATGAAATAACAAAAAATTTATTTTTATGAATTTTCGTGATTTTCAAATGTTATAACCTTTAAAACTATAATAATTTTTTTAATAGTTATAAAATATTAATACAATAATTAGTTATAATAATCTTAAAATTATATTTGTTGTAAATTCAATATAAAAAAATTTATTAATGTATATTATTATAATGATCAAAAAGTAAAATAATAAACTATCTTTAATTAGATAGATATTAATTAAAATATATTTGTAGAAACCAAAATAATTCAAAATCCAAGAAAATTATATTACTAATTAAAATTTTAAATTTTTGAAATTTTATTTATTGTTATAAGCTTATTTTTTTTCATAAAAAATAATTTATTTAAATTACATATGTCTCTCTCATTATTTAATTTGTAATTAATATATCTATAAAAAAACTAAAAAAATAATTAAAATGAATATTTAAAATTATAATGAATACAAATAAAAATGAGATTTATTATTTATTTTTTAGGTTATATAGGTTTAATGGTTTAAGTATTTAGGGGATTTAGGTGTTTAGGAGTCTAGATATTTAAATGTTTCGGCATTTAGTGGTTTATAAGTTTTATTTAAATAATAAAATAATAAAAAAAAATTATTTTTGTGATTTTTTATCATTTTTGAATGTTATAACCTTTGTAAATATACTAATTTTAAAATTTTTTTCAAATATTAATATAATATTTAGTTATAATAATCTTAATAATTATAAGACATTTAAATTCAATATAAGTAATTTTATTGTTAGATATTATAAAATTGATCAAATAATAAATTAATAAACTATTCTTAATAAGATTGATAGAAATTAAAATATAATTGCAAAACTTATATATAATGATTCAAAATCAAAGTAAAATATATTACTAAATAAAAATTTTTTGTTTTTAAATTTTTCCTTCTTTTTATAAGCTTATATACTTTTTTTGATTATATTTAAATTCTTAAAATTATAGTTGTCTCGCTCATTATTTATTTTGTAATTAATATTTCTATAAAAAATAAACTAATAAATAATTAAAATGAATATTTAAAATTATAATGAATACAAATTAAAATGAGATTTATGATTTATTATATATAGTATACTGGTTAAATGGTTTGATTATTTAGAAGTTTTGTCGTTTAGGAGTTTATCAACTTATGTTTTTAGGCATTTAGTGGTTTATAGGTTTTATTTATATAATAAAAATAAAAAAAAATTTTAGATTTTTTCTGATTTTCAAAGGTTATAACCTTTAAAAATAAATTAATATTTAAATTTTTTTGGAATGTGAATACTATATAAAATTATATTAATCTTACTAATTATATATCATATAAATTCAATTTAAACAATTTTAATGATAGATATTATAATAATGATCAAAAATTTAATAAATAACTATTATTAATAATATAAATATTAATTAAACTATATTGACATAACACAAAATGATTCAAAATCAAATCAAAATATATTACTAAATAATAATATTTAATTTTAAAATTTGTCCTTTTTTTAAAAGTTTATATTTTTTTTGATTAAAAATAAATTATTTAAATAATATTTGTCTTACTCGAAATTTATTTTGTAATTAATTTATCTAAATAAATAAACTATAAATAATTAAAATTAATATTTACAATTATAATAAATAGAAATAAAAATGAGATTTATTATTTATTAAGTATTATATAGATGTTAAAATGTTTATGTATTTAGGGGTTTCAGGGTTTATTAGCTTACTAATTTAAGTAAGTAAGCATTTAAAGGTCTATAAATTTTATTTAAAAAATAAAATAAATAAAAATTTATTTTTATTATTTTTTCTCATTTTTTAAGATTATTTCCTTTGAAAATATAATAATTTTTAATTTTTTTTCAAAAGTGAAAACAATATTTATTTATAATAATTATAATAATTATATATCATATAAATTCAATATAAACAATTTTATTGATAGATATTCTAATAATTATCAAAATCTATTATAAATAAGATTGATATTACTTAAAATATAATATCAAAACCTAAAATGATTCAAAATCAAAGCAAAATATATTACTAATAATAATTATTTGTTTTTAAATTTTTATTCTTTTTATAATATTATCTATTTTTGGATGAAAAATATTTTTAATAAATTATATTTTTAACTCATAATTTATTTTATAATTAATATATATATATAAATAAAAAACTAAACAATCAAAATTAATTTTTTAAATTATAATGAAAACAAATAAAAATGAGATTTATTAATTATTATTTAGGGTATACTCGTTTAAAGGATTATCTATATAGGGGTATCGAGATTTTGCAGTTTATTGATTTAAGTGCTTAGGCATTTAGTGGTGTATAGGTTTTATTTAAACAATAGAATAACAAAGAAAAAATATTTTTTTTTTATTTTTTCAAATTTTCAAAGGTTATAATCTTTGAAAATATAATAATTTTTAAATTTTATTCAAAAGTGAATACAATGAGATTTAGGAGTTATTAAATTAAGTGTTTAGGCATTCAGTGGTTTATAGGTTTTATTTAAACAATAATATCAAAAAAAATATTTTTATTTCTCATTTTCAAAGGTTATAATTTTGAAAATATAATAATTTTAAAATTTTTTTCAAAATTGAATTCAATATTTAGTTATAATAATCATTATATTTATATATCATATAAACTCAATATAAACAAATTTAGTCATTAATATTATAATAATGATCAAAAAATAAATTAATAATCTATTATTAATAGATAGATATCAATTAAAATATAATTACAAAACATAAAATGAATCATAAGCAAACCAAAATATATTACTATATAATAATTTTTTGTTTTGTAATTTTTTTTTATTTTAAAAGGGTTATCTATATTTTTTTTGATTGAAAATAATTTACATAAATTCTATTTGTCTAACTCATAATTTATTTCTTAATTAATATTTATATAAAAATAAACAAATAAATAATTAAAATGAATATTTAGAATTATAATGTAAAAAAATGAGATTTATCATTTTTTATTTAGGGTATTCCAGTTTAATTTAAATTAGATCTGTCTCACTAATAATTTATTTTGTAATTAATATTTCTATAAAAATAAACAGATAAATAATTATAATAAAAATTAAAAATTATATTGAATAAAAATTAAAATGAGATTTATGATTTATTATTAATGTATACTAATTTAATTGTTTAAGAATTTAGAGGTTTTGTCTTATAGGTGTTTAGCGATTCATGTTTTTAGGCATTTTGTGGTTTATAGGTTTTATTTAAACAATAAAATAACAAAAAAAAATTTATAATTTTTTGTCATTTTCATAGGTTATAACCTTTCAAAATATAATAATATTTAAAATATTTTAAAATGTGAATATAATATTTAGTTATAATAATTTTAATAATTATATATCATATAAATTCAATATAAACAATTTTTTTGATAGATATTATAATAATGTTAAAAAATTAAATAAATAAACTATTAATAATAAGATTTATATTAATTAAAAAATAATTACAAAACACAAATTGATTCAAAATTAAAGTAAAAAATATTATTGGATAATAATTTTTTAATTTTTTAATTTTTACTTATTTTATAAGCGTATATATTTTTTTGTTTAAAAATAAATTATTTAAATTATATTTGTCGCACTCATAATTTATTTTGTAATAAAAATTCATATAAAAATAAACTAATAAATAATTAAAATGAATATTTAAAATTATAATAAATTGAAATAAAAATTAGATATCTTAATTATTATGTAGTATATAGCAGTTTAATGGTTTATGTATTTAGGCATTACTGGCTTTAGGAGTTTACTGATTTAACTGCGTATGCACTTAGTGGTTTATAGGTTTTATTTAAAAAATAAAATAACGAAAATTTTTTTTTAATATTTTTTTTTATATTTTCAAAGATTATAAGCTTTGAAAATATAATAATTTTTAATTTTTTTTCAAATGTGAATTCAATATTTAGTTATAATAATCATTATATTTATATATCATATAAATTTAATATAAACCATATTATTGATAAATATTCTAATAATGATCAAAAAATAAATTAATAATCTATTATTAATAAGATAGATATAATTATAATATAATTACAAAACCTTTAATGATTCAGAAGCAAAGTAAAATATATTACTATATAATAATTTTTTGTTTTAAATTTTTTTTTCTTTTAATAAGTTTATATATATTTTATTTTGATTAAAAATAATTTATATCAATAATATTAGTCTAACTCATAATTTATTTTATAATTAATATTTATATAAAAATAAACAAATAAATAATTAAAATGAATATTTAAAATTATAATAAATAAAATGAGATTTTACTTTATTATTTAGGATATACCAGTTTTATTTAAATTATATCTATCTCACTAATAATTTTATTTTCTTATTAATATTTCCATAAAAATAAATTGATAAATAATTAAAAAAAAAATTTACAATTATACTGAATAAAAATTAAAATGAGATTTATGAATTATTATTATTGTATACCAGTTTAATATTTTAAGTATTTAGAGTTTTTGTCATTTAAGACTTTAACGATATATGTTTTTAGGCATTTAGTGGTTTATAGGTTTTGTTTAAACAATGAAATAACAAAAAAAATATTTTTGGTATTTTTTCACATTTTCAAAGGTGAATACAATATTTAGTAATAATAATCATTATAATTATATATAATATAAACTAAATATAAACAATTTTATTAATAGATATGATATCAATTAACAAAAAATAAATTAATATGTTATTATTAATATGATGGATATAAATTAAAATATAATTGCAAAACCTAAAATTATTCAAAATCCAAGAAAATTTATTACTTAATAATAATTTTTCTTTTTTAGTTTTTGTTTATTTTTATAAGCTTATATTTTTTTTGATGAAAAATAAATTATTTAAAATATATTTGTATCACTCATAATTTATTTTGTAATTAATATTTTAATAAATTATTTAAATTATATTTAAGGTTTACGAGTTTAAAGGTTTAAGTATTTAGGTGCTTTTTTGTTTAGGAGTTTAGATGTTTAAGTGTTTAGGAATTTAGTGGTTTATAAGTTTTATTTAAACAATGATATAGCAAAATATTTATTAATAATATTTTTTCTAATTTTTGAAGATTATATCCTTTCAAAATATAATAATTTTTAATTTTTTTTCAAATGTAAATATAATATTTATTTATGATAATCTTTATAATTATAATTCATTTAAATTCAATATAAATAATTATATTGCTAGATATTATAATTATTATCAAGAAATAAATTAATAAACTATTATTAATAAAATAGTTATTATTTAAATAGTATTTGCAAAATCTAAATTTTTTAAATCAAAGTAAAATATATTACTAAATAATAATTTTTTTTACTGTTTTGCTTTTTTTATAAGTTTATATTTTTGTTATTAAAAATATATTATTTAAATTATATTTGTCACACTCATAATTTATTTTATAATTTATAATTTTATAATAATAAACTACTAAATAATTAAAATGAATATTTAAAATTATAATTAATACAAATAAAATTGAGATTTATTATTTATTATTCAGGATACACCGGTTTAATGGTTTCAGTATTTAGGTGTTTTGTGGTTTAGGAGTTTCATTATTTAATTGTTTAGACCTTTAGTGATTTATAGTTTTTATTTAAAGAATGAAAAAACAAAAAATTTAATTTTTGGATTTTTTTTAATTTTTGAAGGCTGCACGTTTGAAAATATAATAATATTTTATTTTTTTTAATGGGAATATAATATTTAGTTATAATAATCTTAAAAATTATATATAATATAAACTAAATATAAATAATTTTATTGATAGATATTATAATAATGATCAATAAATAAATTAATAAACTTGTATTTATAAGAATGAAATAAATTAAAATATAATTGTAGAATCTAAAATGATTCAAAATCAAAATAAGATATAATAATAAATAATAATTTTTTATTTTTAAAATTGTGCCTCTTTTTATTAGCATTTTTTTTGATGAAAAATAAATTATTTAAATTATATATGTCGCAGTAATAATTTATTTAGTAATTAATAGTTTATAAAAATAATCTGATAAATAATTAAAATGAATATTTATAATTATAATGAATACTAATAAAACTGAGAATTATGATTTATTATTTAGACTATACAAATTTAAAGTTTAAAGTATTTATGGGATTCTGGGTTTAGTAGTTTAGTCATTTTAATATTAAGTCATTTAAAATATATTTGCAAAACTTAAAATGACTTAAAATCAAAGTGAAATATTTTAATAAATATTAATTTTAAATTTTTAAATTTTTAAATTTTTGTATCCATTTATAAGCCTATATATTTTTTGATGAAAAATAAATTATTTAAATTATATTTGGCTCACTAATAATTTATTTTTTAATTTATATTTCTATAAAATTAAACTAATAAATAAATAAAATGTATATTTAAAATTATAATGAATACTAATAAAAATAAGATTTATTATTTTTATTTACGGTATAACTATCTAATTGTTTAAGTTTTTTGTGGTTTTGGGGTTAAGAAGTTTATTGATTTATATGTTTACACATTTTCGTTTTTATAGGTTTATTTAAGCAATGAAATAACAAAAAATTTATTTTTATGAATTTTCGTGATTTTCAAAGGTTATAACCTTTAAAAATATAAAAATTTTTTAATAGTTCTAGAATATGAATACAATACTTAGTTATAATAATCTTAATAATTATATTTGTTGTAGATTCAATATAAAAAATGTATTAATATATATTATAATAATGATCAAAAAATAAATTAATAAACTATTATTAATAAGATAGATATTAATTAAAATATATTTGCAGAACCCAAAATAATTCAAAATCAAAGTAAATTATATTACTAAATAAAATTTTAAATTTTTGAAATTTTGTTTATTTTTATAAGCTTATTTTTTTTCATAAAAAATAATTTATTTAAATTATATCTGTCTCACTCATTATTTATTTTGAAATTAATATTTCTATGAAAATAAACTAAAAAATAATTAAAATGAATATTTAAAATTATAATGAATACAAATAAAAATGAGATTTATTATTTATTATTTAGGTTATATATGTTTAATCTTTTAAATATTTAGGGGGTTTTGGGGTTTATGATGTCTAGAGATTTAAATGTTTAGTCATTTAGTGGTTTATAAATTTTATTTAAATAATAAAATAATAGAAAATTAATTTCGTGATATTTTATCATTTTTGAATGGTTATAACATTTCAAAATATAATAATTTTTAAATTTTTTTCAAACTGTAAATATAATATTTAGTTATAATAACTTAATAATTATAAGACATTTTAATTGAATATAAGTAATTTTATTGTTTGATATTATAAAAATGATCAAATAATAAATTAATAAACTATTATCAATAAGATTGATCGCAATTAAAATATAATTGTAAAACCTATATATAATGATTCAAAATCATAGTAAAATATATTACTAAATAATAATTTTTTGATTTTAAATTTTTACTTCTTTATATAAGCTTATTTTTTTTGATTAAAAATAAATTATTAAAATTATATATGTCTTCACTCATTATTTATTTTGTGATTGATATTTATATAAAAAATAAACTAATAAATAATTAAAATGAATATTTAAAATTATAATGAATACAAATTAAAATGAGTTTTATGATTTATTATATATGGTATACCGGTTTAATGATTTGATTATTTTGGAGTTTTGTCGTTTAGGAGTTTAGAAATTTATGTTTTTAGGCATTTAGTGGTTTATAGTTTTTATTTATATAATAAAAATTTAAATTTCTATTTTTTCTGATTTTCAAAGGTTATAACCTTAGAAAATAAAATAATTTTTTAAATTTTTTTAATGTGAATTCCATGTATAATTATATTAATCTTACTAATTATATATCATATAAATACAATATAAATAATTTTAATGATAGATATTATAATAATGATCAAAAATTAAATTAATAAACTATTATTAATAATATAAATATTAATTATAATATATTTTCATAACACAAAATGATTCAAAATCAAATCAAAATATATTACTAAATAATAATATTTAATTTTTAAAATTTACCTTCTTTGATAAGCTTATATTTTTTTTATTAAAATAAATTATTTAAATAATATTTGTCTCACTCGAAATTAATTTTGTAATTAATTTATCTAAAAAATTAAACTATATATAATTAAAATGAATATTTAAAATTATAATAAATAGAAATAAAAATGAGATTTATTATTTATTAAGTAGTATATAGTTGTTGAAAGGTTTATGTATTTAGGGGTTTTAGGATTTATGAGCTTATGATTTAAGTAAGTAAGCATTTAATGATCTATAGGTTTTAATTTAAAAATTAAAAACAAAAAATTTATTTTTTCTCATTTTTTAAGGTTTTAACCTTTGAAAATATAATAATTTTTAAATTTTTTTCCAAAGTGAATTCAATATTTATTTATAATAATCATTATATTTATATATCATATAAATTCAATATAAACTTTTTTATTGAAAAATATTCTAATAATGATCAAAAAATAAATTAATAATCTATTATTAATAAGATAGATATCAATTATAATATAATTACAAAACCTAAAATGAGATTGAAGCAAAGCAAAATATATTACAATATAATAATTTTTTGTTTTGTAATTTTTTTTCTTTTAAAAAGTTTATCTATATTATTTTGATGAAAAATAATTTATATAAATTATATTTGTCTAACTCATAATTTATTTTGTAATTAATATTAATATAAAAATAAACAAATATATAATTAAAATGAATATTTAAAATTATAATAAAAAAATGAGTTTTATTATTTATTATTTAGGGTATAACAGTTTAATTTTAATTATATCTTTCTCACTAATAATTTATTTTGTCATTAATTTTTCTATAAAAATAAAAAGATAAATAATTAAAATAAAAATATTAAATTATACTGAATAAAAATTAAAAAGAGATTTATGATTTATTATTAATGTATACAAGTTTAATGGTTTAAGTATTTAGATGTTTTGTCATTTGAAAATTTAGCGATTTATGTTTTTAGGCATTTAATGGTTTATAGGTTTTATTTAAACAATTACATAATAAAAAAAATTTATAATTTTTTCTCATTTTCATAGGTTATAACCTTAGAAAATATACTAATATTTAAAATTTTTTTAAATGTAAATATATTATTTTATTCATAATAATATTAATAATTATATAATATATAAATTAATATAAACAATTTTATTCATAGATATTACAATAATGATCACAAATTAAATTAATAAACTATTAATAAAAAGTTAGAAATTAATTAAAAAATATTTACAAAACCCAAATTGATTCAAAATAAAGGTAAAATATATTATAGGATAATAATTTTTAAATTTAAATTTTAAAATTTTTACTACTTTAATATGCGTATATATATTATTTCTTTAAAAATAAATTATTTAAATTATATTTGTCGCACTCATAATTTATTTTGTGATAAATATTTCTATAAAAATAAACTAATAAATAATAAAAATGAATATTAAAATTTATAAAAAATAGAAATAAAAATTAGATTTATTATTTATTATGTATTATATATCGGTTTAATGGTTACTGTATTTAGGCATTACGGGGTCTAGAAGTTTACTTATTTAACTGTGTATGCATTTAGTAGTTTATAGGATTTATTTAAAAAATAAAAAAACAAAAAATTTATTTTTATTATTTTTTGATATTTTCAGAGGTTATAACCATCGAAAATATAATAATTTTTAAATTTTTTTCAAAAGTTAATTCAATATTTAGTTATAATAATCATTATATTTATATATCATATAAATTCAATAAAACAATTTTTTTGATAAATATTCTAATAATGATCAAAAAATAAATTAATAATCTATTATTAATATGATAGATATCAATTAAAATATAATAAAAAAACCTAAAATGATTTAGAAGAAATCAAAATATATTACTATATAATAATTTGTTGTTTTGAATTTTTTTTTCTTTTAAAAAGTTTATTCATATTTTTTTGAATAAAATTAATTTTTATAAAAATCAACAAATAAATAATTAAATTTGAATATTTAAAATTAAAATGAAAAAAATGAGATTTATTCTTTATTATTTAGGATAAACCGGCTTAATTTAAATTAGATCTATCTCACTTATAATTTATTTTGAATTTAAAATAATAATTAAAATTATATTGAAAAATTAAAATAATTTATTTTGTTCCTCTCTCAATTCTAAAATGATTGCTAAAGCTCTAACCAAAATAATAGGAGCTTTTACTTTATCTCTATTATGTCTCATCATATTTGATGTTGAATCACTGGGCTATCAAATGTAATTTGATGCATGTACGCTAACAGACTAAACCAAAGTTGTACCCCTATGTGTTGAAATAGCTAGTTGTTGAGGATGCTATTTATATTGATTATTGTAATTTCTTCTAAAATATCTCTCATGCACACACTCAAATCAATATTTTTAAAACATAGTTCACCTCTAAAAAAATAACTACCTAGAAGCATATTAGATCAAACTAGCCACATGGCGGTTTGAGCAGGGCAAGAAGTATGGGCTCTCTTTCAATCAAGAATCAAAAAATTTATTTTATTGGCATGTCTAAGCTTTTTTTTATATTGTCATGGATATGAAAAGTATCATTTCTTTCTATTTATTTTAAATAAGTTATGTATGCAAGCTCACAATACCCAAAAAGGTGTAAATGAATCATATTCAAATGTATAAAAGGTTTTAATCATTGCTCAAAATATTAGTGTTGCATATTGACACTTGAGGTCACAAATCAAAGGAAACAAGTTTTGTGATATTTCCAAACCCAAGAATTTTAGCTATAGAAAGTTATAAAGAGTAGTACTCGAGCTTTAACTCATTCTAGGATCATGACTTTTGCTCTTGAGGAATGTCCAAAGTTACAATCATTCCTAGTGCAATGACTTTGCAATATAAGGAAAAAATGCACAAGCTATGGTCATATCCAAAATTGTGACCCAGTATTATAGTGATTAAATATGTATTCATGATCATTCTTAGTGCCATAACAATATGTTCAACTGAGAGACACAAGTTATGGCATATTCTAATCGATATGATTTTGTTTTCTAGAGACAAAATATACAATCATGACCATTGCTAATGCTACAATAATCTAAAGCAAGAAAGATATTGAATCCGTAACTGACCCCTTGAGTCATGACTTTGTGTTCCATATACAAAATGATAAATCTGTGACATTTTAAAAGTTGTGAATTTCAATTTAAATTTAACACTTAGTCAGTTGATTATAAAAGTTCAAAACATGAGATTTAGGATTTATGGTTTATATGTTAGGGTTATAGTTTATGATTTAAGGTTTAGGATTTAAAGTTTAGGGTTTATGGTTTTTTTTGTTTTTTTTTGGAAAATACACACTTTATTTATCATTTAGGCACACAACTTACAAGAGACTAAAAAGCTGATTAATTTAGGTCATCCCACCAAATCCTATGCACCGTAATGATTCTATGCATAAAATACATAAAAAAATATAATGCCTAATAATTTGAAGCATACGAATACAACTAAAATCACCTGGCATTCCTAGACTTCAGAGTTGGCATTGAGTCATTATGCGCACTGCGTCCTTTCCATTCGGATTTGTACAATCTTTTTGGAGGAACCTAAATGATGCACCATATTAAAACTATGCAAATATAAGATTGTGCTTCTGTGTGACATGCAGCATCAAGCGTTTGCATATGTCATTGCTATGCAATGGAATACATGTAAAACTGAAAACCCATAAATCCACAAGTCCATAACTACGGCACTTTGTCAATTCATTCTCTTCTCTGAATTCCACATTCTTTTGCTCCAATTAGCCTCAAAAGAGTATCTCTTGGGTTAGAATGCTTCCTCCTCAAGCTCCAAGAAGTTGCTATATGTTGCACAGACAAAATATCAAAAAATATGCATGCATCGGTGTGCATGTGTGATGAGGTCCATCTCATAGTCTAATTATCTACGTGTACAACCAAGCTAGAATACAAGTAAAATTACAAAATGCTATAAAGATGGGTAATCTGCTCCCGGGATTGTAGCATCGCCTAATGTGTATTTACAAAATGCATTAGTGGACCCCACTTAGAGATACTCATGGGTCCAGTTTCCCTCATTGCATGCTACATAGAGAACATACAAGATTGTGTTTGTGAGTATGTCATGATCAATCTCTACAAGTACATGGTGCATACAAAGTTGAAAATATAAATAAGACTACAAACATAAACAAGTTTGAATCTTTCGCTCCCATGTGGCTGGTCTGGATTCCATTGCTTACTGGCCCTACTTGGCGATGCTTCGGATTTTGCCGGCTCTCCAATTAATCATGTATTACCCGCTACTCCTGTTAGGCACTGGTTGGGTGGCCCTCTATGTTGCCTGATAGAGCTAGTGGGACCCACTCCTAGCTACTCCTAGGTTTACTCCCAACCACTTTGCTCGGTCTCGTCAGTTGTCTGAATGTTTTCATCCCGGCTTGCTAGTCGGTCCCTCTACAAACTGGTGGCCCATACTTCTTGTTTCTTCCAGGACTTGGTGGCCCCTCTAAATGCTACACCAAAATGGACAAGAATATGTGCACGTGTGTATTGTTGTCCATTGCTATGTGTGTGTGGTGCAGCAATATCAGGGTTTAGAAGTTTAGTAATTTAAGTATTTAGGTATTTTCTGGTTAATCGGTTTTATTTAAATTATTAAATAACAAAAAATTATTTTTATTATTTTTTCTCATTTTCAAGGTTATAACCATTGAAAATATTATAATTTTTAATTTTTTTTTCAAATGTTAATACAATATTTAATTATAATATTTATAAAAATTAAATATCATGTAAATTTAATATTAATAATTTTATTGATCTAATTTATGATACTGATCATAAAATAGATTAATAAACTATTAGTTATAAGATAGATATTAATTAAAATATATTTGCAAAACTTAATACGATTCAAAATCAAAGTAAAATATATTACTAAATAATAATTTTTTATTTTTAAATTTTTTATTCTTTTTATAAGCTTATAAATTTTTTTGATGTAGATAAATTATTTAAATTATATTTGTCTCATTCATAATTTTATTTTGCAATAAATATTTCAAAAAAAATAAACTAATAAATGATTAAAATGAATATTGAAATTATAATGAATACAAATAAAAATGAGATTTATGATTAATTATTTAGGGTATACCGGTTTAATGGTTTAAGTATTTAGTAGTTCAGGAGTTTAGTGATATAAGTGTTAAGGCATTTAGTAGTTTATATGTTTTATTTAAATAATGAAATAACAAAAAAATTATTTTTCAAATTTTTTATCAATTTTGAAGGTTATAAACCTTTATAAATATAATAATTTTTAATTTTTTTTCAAATGTAGATACAATATTTAGTTATAATAAACTTAATAATTATATATCATGTAAATTAAAAATAAACAATTTTATTGATAGATATTAATAAACTAAATATAAATATAAATATAATAATGATCAAAAAATAATTAATAAACTATTATTTATTGATAGATATTTATATATTATTTATAAATACTTAAACCTTTAAAGATGGTTTAAATGTTTAAGTATTTAAGCATTTTGTGGTTTTGTGGTTTAGTTGTTTAATGATTTAAGCGTTTAGGCATTTAGAATTTTATAGGTTTTATATAAACAAAAAAATAACATAAAATTTATTTTTGTGATTTTATCTCATTTTTAAAGATTATAACCTTTAAAAATATAATAATTTTTAAATTATTTTCAAATGTAAATATAATATTTAGTTATAATAATCTTTATAATTATATATCATGTAAATTCAATATAAATAATTTTATTGATAAATATTCTAATAATGATCAAAAAGTAAATTAATAATCTCTTATTAATAAGATAGATATCAATTAAAATATAATTACAAACCAAAAATTATTCAGAAGCAAAGCAAAATCTATTAATATATAATATTTTAGTTTGAAACTTTTGTTTCTTTTTAAAAAGTTATCTATAATTTTTTGATGAAAAATATTTATATAAATTATTTTTTGTCTAGCTCAATTTATTTTGACATTAATATTTATATATAAATAAACAAATAAATATTAAAATGAGTATAAAATTATAATGAAAAAAAATGAGATTTATTATTTAGGGATACTATTTTAATTTAAATTAGATCTAGCTCACTAATAATTTATTTTGTAATTAATATATCTATAAAAATAAACTGTTAAATAATTAAAATAAAAATTTAAAATTATACTAAATAAAATTTAAAATGAGATTTATGATTTATTATTACTGTATACCAGTTTAATGGTTTAAGTATTTATTGGTTTTTTCATTTTGGATTTTAGCGATTTATGTTTTTAGGCTTTTAGTGGTTTATACATTTTATTTAAATTATATTTGTCGCACTCATAATTTATTTTATAATAAATTTTTCTATAAAAATAAACTAATAAATAATTAAAACGAATATATAAACTATAATAAATAGAAATTAAAATTAGATTTATTAATTATTATGTATTATTTAGCAGTTTAATGGTTTATGTATTTAGGTATTACGGGGTTTAGGTGTTTACTTATTTAATTGTGTATGCATTTAATGGTTTATAGGTTTTATTTGACAAATAAAATAACAAAACATTTATTTTTATAATTTTTTGATATTTTCAAAGGGTACAACCTTTAAAAATATAATAATTTTTAAATTTTTTTCAAAAGTGAATTCAATATTTAATTATAAATATCATTATATTTATATATCATATAAATTCAATATAAACAATATTATTGATAAATATTCTAAAAATGCTCAAAAAATAAATTAAAATCTATTATTAATAAGAATATATCAATTAAAATATAATAAAAAACCTAAAATGATTCAGGAAAAATCAATATATATTACTATATAATAATTTGTTGTTTTGAATTTTTTTTTTCTTTTAAAAAGTTTATACATACTTTTTTGATGAAAATTAATTTATATAAATTATATTTGTCTAACTCATAATTTATTTTTTAATTAATATTTATATAAAAATAAACAAATAAATAATTAAAATGAATATTTAAAATTATAATCAAAAAAATAATATTGAAATTTATTCTTTCTTATTTTGGGTATACAAGTCTAATTTAAATTAGATATGTCTCACTAATAATTTATTTTGCAATTAATATTTCTATAAAATAAACTGATAAATAATTAAAATAAAAATTTAAAAATATATTGAATAAAAATTAAAATGAGATTTATGAATTATTATTTATGTATACGAGTTTAACAGTTTAAGTATTTAGAAGTTTTGTCATTTAGGAGTTTAGCGATTTATATTTTTAGCCATTTAGTTGTTTATGGTTTTATTTAAATAATAAAAATACAAAAAAAAATTTGTAATTCTTTGTCATTTTCATAGGTTATAACCTTTGAAAATATAATAATATTTAACTTTTTTTGAAATGTAAATACAATATTTAGTTATAATAATTTTAATAATTATATATCATATAAATTCAATATAAATAATTTTATTGAAAGATATTATAATAATGATCAAAAATTAAATTAATAAACTATTAATAATAAGAAAGATATTAATTAAAAAATATTTACAAAATCCAAATTGATTCAAAATTAAACTAAAAAATATAACTGGATAATAATTTTTAATATTTAAAGTTTTACTTCTTTTATAAGCGTATATATTTTTTTTGATTAAAAAAAATTATTTAAATTATATTTGACGCACTCATAATTTATTTTGTAATAAATATTTCTATAAAATAAACTTATAAATAATTAAAATGAATATTTAAAATAATAATAAATTGAAATAAAAATTAGATTTCTTAATTAT